>PVIU01005104.1:87934-118004 GCA_004026605.1 Ondatra zibethicus
GGGGGAGAGAGAGAGAGAGAGAGAGAGAGAGAGAGAGAGAGAGGAGGGAGAGGGAGGGCGAGAGCGAGCAAAAACAGTTACACATCAGTTTTGTGAGCACACCACAACAAATGGTTCACTTCGCTAGGGCTACCCGTGGATCTGCTTTTGGTCCCCAAGGAAACTTTCAGTTAGGACTCCCGAGGAATCCAACATGTTGCATTTCACAGATTTATACATTCAGGGCTTTTACTGCTTACTTCCCCTTACTATTTGGCATAAGTCTTTGAAGTTCTTAATTTAATTTTTGCAGAATTTAAATCTAAAAGTCTGAATTCTGAGTCAGCTGTCCCGAGGAACTCCTCCAAGGGAGCTGCGTGGAGCAGCAACAGTGAACATGGAGGTGGGAGCCTGAGAGGTGGAGACATTTAGTCACTGGGTTTCCTCAGGTCTCTCTCAACCCCCACCCCCTCCTCTGCTGCTGTTCTTGATGGGGCAGGCATTTCTTAGGAAAAGCCTGCAGATCTCACGGCACTACGGCAAGGCAAAACCAGGAGCTTTTTAGGCTCCATGATTCCAAGCTGAAGGGATGATTTTAGCCGTGTGTGAGCAGAGAACGGGGCAGTTAATTTTACCCGAGGGATCCATAGTGGCACATGGCAAATGTCTGGGTGTGCCTTGACAGGGGGCGTTCCCAGAGAATATCGGTATGCGGGTATGAACTGACTTAGGAAGACCCAGCCAGGGTGTGTTATTGGTTGGGCAGGATGAGGTTGGGATGGAATGGAAGAGCAGAGAAAGGGGTGGCAGGATTTCTGGATGTTTAGTAGAGATGCTCCCTGTGCATCCTAGGATTTGGTCCCTACGGCCACGGTGGAAGAACTGAGGACCAACTCTTGCTTTTGGCTTCCACCCATGTGCTGCGTGTGTGCCTGCATCTTCTCTCTCTCTTTCACACACATAAATAAAGTCTTCAAGCAGGAGGGGCTGGTGTCTACTCTTTCATGAGCTGCATTTTTCTGCTGTTGCTATTGTCTATGGATGCCAGCTTCTTTCGTGTTTGCCTGTGGACTCGAACCAGCAACTCTCTGGGAGGCATTCAAGCGTTTGGCCTTGGATGGAGTCTCTATCATTGGTTTCTCTTGCTCTCAGGCTGCAGCTTCTTGACTGGAGCAGTAATCAACTTCGTTGGCTCTTCAGCATGCAGACAGCTTCTATGGGACTATCTAGGCTCTAATTGTGTAAGCCAATCAAATAAACCGAGTCAGACAATCCTATTTCCTACTGGTTCTGTTCCTCTGGAGACCCCTGACTCACACAGAAGGCAATTGGATCAGGTGAGATTCCCAAGGCTGTGAGATGAATAGATTCTCCACCGGACAAGCTTTTCCTCTTTCAAAGTCACAGACCTGTCTGTCCAGTCTCCTAGCCACTCCCTTTCTCTCTCTGCACTAACGCTATTTAGTGATGAAAGGACTGAAGAGAGCTGGGAGGTGGGATCTTTGTGCACCTGCAATCAAGAGCAATTTCAGCTGGATAACGCGCCCCCCCTCCAACCTTGTCAGGACGCCCTCCAATTTATTTGGTTTCTCTCAGTCCACAGCGGTTGTACAGCCCTGGCAGCCCTTCATTTCATCATGGATCACAGCTAATAGGGTCTCGGGGCTGCAAGCAAGAAGCAGCAGCTTGCTGGCCTGCTAGCCCAGCGTTCATTTATTGGCTATCTTCTGAGGCAGCCGTTGAATTATACAATGGTAGGGCTGGCAGAGCCCTAATAAATCATCCGCTGACCCCATATTTTACAGGTGTCGGCATTTACACGGAGAGGTTAAGTGCTTGCATGAGGTCCCCCAGTGAGGCTAAGGTCAGAATTCAGATCCCCTGTCAGCCGGTTCACCGTGCTCTCCTCCACACCCTGCTATGGGCAAGGCGAAGATGACAGATTAGTTTATATGGGCATTAAAATGGAAAGATAGACACACATTTGCCCTAAATGCTTTAAATTAAATAATAAGCACCCCAGATGGAGAAAAGGCAGGCACCGGGCAGTGTTTAGAGAGTGAAATTGGAAAGCAAGAATATGAACGCTTTTTTCCAAATGATGATCGTGTTCGGGAAACACAGGAGAACGTTGGAGGAGGGGCTGTGTTTCTTTGTTTTGTGTTACTATATCATAATGCTCCAGACTGGGTGTTTTATTAGGAAAATAATTGTATTTCTGGGTTAAAGACCCCATTTCTGGGGAGGGTTTAGTGATCTGTCTTCCCAGAGCAGACGGTGGGAGGCAGGAGCAAGGGCAAGGAGGGCCAGAAACATTTTCATAACAAAGCCACGTTCTTGATAATTAACATGGTCCCTTGATTATGACGCAAGTCCATTGCTAAGCACCCTGGCTGTCCCCACCTCGCACCACTATCGCTCTAAGAGTGAAGCTGCCAACTCATAAACTCTGGGACCACATTCACACCTCAGCAGGGTGGAAGGAACTTCTGTGGGTTTTGCTTTCCTGCTCCATTTATTATTTAATTCTCATTCTTATCAACACCCAACATCTGGGGCCATTCTTCTTCTTCCCTGAACCTATTCATATCACACCGGAAACCCAGGTACGGCCAGCTTTTTACCCAGCTATTGTTGATGCCAGACAACACAGCAAGCTTTAACTTGTTCTCCAGTAAAATTGACTAGACCACCTGGCACTAAATACTGGTATTTGCTCTTCGTAGGAAGGCTCGCCCTGCATTTGCTGTCTTCAAAAGTAACATAGGAGCAAAAATGGGGTGACATTTTGAGAATGAGAAAACAATAACCAAAAAGCCACTTTTTTTTTTGTTTTGCTGTTGTTGGTGGGTTTTTTTTTTTTTCTGATTTCAAGTCAAAACCTCACAAGGTGACAGGACACTGATTGGTGACTTAGCAGCAACTGGTTATCTCTAACTATTTGCAGGTGTCAGTTAGCCAAGCTCCTAACTTCTTCCTGACAGAAATAGAAGATGGGAATAAATGTATTAGACTTGAGTTCTAAAAATGTACTTGTTATAAGTTTTTTGGGAAAGAAAGCCTTTTCACTTATTTTTCTAGTAACTCAAAGTTGAACCTGCTAATGTTGCCATATGACATCCATAAACTAACGTGCTGCACCAGGTCGCCCGGGCTGCTTGCCAGCTAGGGAACGTATGGAGGTATTGGAACGTTGGAATGCTCATATTTTCGAATGGCCACATGGTCAGCGGAGCTTTGAAGCAAGAGAGCTGAGCTCTGCGTTTCTTTTCAATTCCAAGGGCTGAACGATAGGTATGTGTGGAAAAAAGGCTTCATAGGTACGCGAAGCCCCTTTGTGGGTGGCATGATCTTGACCTTGCCCCTAATAGCTGTCGATTTCACCTGTGTGAAATGTGCTTACAAATAGGAAATTTATGCCTGCTTTTTCTTTTGGTGATGATCAGCCATATCTGTAATCTGTTGTAGGGAGGACCCCATCTGTATCTAAACTAAGATTGATTTGATATTCCAATTTCAGAGAAAAGAAGGTTGAGTTTGGAATGTTGCTATGGCCCCTTAAATCTTACCCTTAGTGAAATAATTAGACGGACTGGGGCCAGTAGTCTCAGTGTTCAAGACTGGTGGAGCCCCTCTCTCTACCATGGATCTCTCTGTCAACCAGTGGGCAGTGTAGAAGCCCACGGTTGTTTGGAGGAAGAGAACGCACAACTTGAAGCTCCGTGGCAGCTGGCATCTTACCTTCAGGTAAGTGTAGCCAAGGTCGCAGCTCCTCAGACAAGTGTTTTCACAGTCAAGGCTAAAAGGGGACATAGCTTTCTTTGTCTAGAGATAAAGAAATTGGTGGTAGCCTAACTAGGTTATTCGTTACTTGCACCCAACACTCTAGATTCCTACAAATAGTACTCTCTACGTCAACCATGAGTGCAAATGGCATTTACTCACAAGCATGTGCTATTAGCCTTTTCTTCCCTTTGGGAAGGCTCATATTTCTTCATTGGCAGATGGATTGCTTCAGTTGTTGGTTTTTAAATTACATTTGCATTAGAGAAGAGAATAAATGAGAGCTTCAGGACCCATTGATATTTGTGGTTGAAGTTAGCTGTGCAGTGCCACCAGCGAACTGGGCTCAGAGCATCAGCTGCACTTACCCATACTGAACAACACCCACGAGAGGACCAGTAGGGCCAATGTCAAGAGCCTGGACAACGTCCACTAAGAACTGCTTCTGGATCCGGAAGCGGCGCTTGCCGATGTTGGTGCTCCCATCAATTAAGAAAGACAAGTCAACTCTGCAGTCTGAGGGATGGAAAAAGATGCTGTGATTCTGTTTGGGTCTGAGGGCTTCTACCTAGGCATCTTCTCTCTGTGTTCCCACCTAAGGCTTTCAGGGCTCCCTTCTAGGCATCTAGTCTCTCCGTGCTCCCTTCTAGGTATCTTGTGGCTTTCATTCACTACAAGCCCAGAGGATCCACTGAGAAGAAAGTGAAAAGAGGTAGAAGAGGTACAAACTCCATTTCCCCGAGGACCAGGGTCCTGGATCCCTGGGCTTGTTCTTGTTTCTACACCTGCTTTAGAATTCTGTGGCTCAATCACCACTGTAGACTTCAGAAGACAGTGACACCCAGCATTACTTGGGAAGAACCTCAAGATGGATTCCAAGGCTCAGACCACAGAAGTGCAAACACCTAGAAGCCATGGGAAAGGCTTAGTGGGTAAGGGTGTTGCTGAGCATGCATGAGGAGCTGAGTTGGGATCCCCAGCATCCAAATCAAAAGCTGGATGTGGCTGTGTATATGTCTGTGTTGCATGGAATAGAGCCAGGAGGATGCTGGAGCCTGCCAGGCAGCCGTTCTAGGCAAAACAGCAATTCCTAGGCTCAATGAGAGACCCTGTCTGCCAGTCTAAGGGAACGAGGTGGAGAACACCAGAGCAGGTGCATGGCATCATTTCCTGTCCCCTCCCCCCACATGCCTACACATACAGGAGTGCTTAATCCCCCATTCCTCACATGCATGCCCTCACAAACAAGAAGGTACAGACTCGTAGATGTGAGAATTTGCCATGACCAAGTGTCAAGAACTTGCGGTCTTTTATTCTCACCCTTTGTCAGAATATGTGGGGGTGTGAAAGAACCCACAAAGCCAGAATGGAAGGGATGGGGCAAGAATTACAGAATTAGAAATAGATAGAATGTTTCTCACTTCCCTAGATGAAACACTGGAGGAAATTATCCACATACATTTGTAAGACAGTTTTATGACTTTGTTGAATCCCTCCCCATTTCTATTGTGAAAGAGTAGGGTAGATGTTCAGGGATAGAATGTCTGACCTCTTCAAATAAACCACTGTTCCCTTGTTCCCTGGGGTTGAGGGTCTAAGAAACATAGAGTTTGCCTGAATTCCCAGGCACAATAAAACCACATGTACATTTTGTTTTCATATCTATATATGAATGATACATATATTGGAAGTATTTATGTGATATATTCACTGTTATGAATTAAATTATAAATACTTTATATAAACCTATAATTTATGAGTTAAACTATATATAATATATCATGAATATATAATATGCATTAAACCGAATACAGTCATATGTTAAACATATATATAGTTTAATTCATAGTTACACACATCAAGAGACTAATAATAACTAAAAACAAAGCAGAATAATCACGACAATATACTATATTTAAAACTTAGGGCTATTTATTTCTGAGCTCCAGACATCTGAATCGCCCAAAGCCCACTCAGCATGGGTGAGCTCTGGACATCTGTATCGCCAAAAGCGCACCCGGCGTGGGTGAGGATTTAATATTTTTATTTAATATTTTCAGATCGTGGCTGATGGCGGGTAATGGAAACTGCGGAGAAGGAGGATGCGCTGTTTAGGATAGTTGGGAGAAAGGTGGCAGGGATGGCGGGGCTGTAGGCTGGTTTCAGCCTTTCAGTGCTACTCGGGCTAACAAATCAGTATTTGTTGCCCTCTGCTGTGGCACTGACTCAGTATGATAAAACTAACGGTTGACTGCTGAGCTGAGGACCTTATTGGGAGTCCATATAGCCTTAAGATTAATAAAAAAATAAGGAATGAATTATTGGATGATTGCACTTGGGGAGACAAGAGTATTTTTGGAAAAAAAAACACTTTTACTTTTTCAGAACCTGAAGAATAAAGAATTTTCATCTGGAGCATCCGAGATCACCTGAGGGCCAGCACCCCCTTGTGGTTGGGGGAGAAACTGCGCCGACAAGCCTGCATGTTCCTAAAGGCTGCCGTGTTCTCTATAACGGACACATGGTTTCTTTGGGGCTGGCGTTGCTTGCCCTCCACTAACAAAGGCGCCACAGACAAGAAGAGACTGTTGAAAATACCGAGTGCTTGTGAGCCAACAAAGTTGGAGGCAACGCTGAACAGAAATAATTATTGATGAGTGAAGATGCAGAATTGGTGGATGGAGAAAAGTTGAATCGGAGAACGTGCTGAAGTAGCTGTTGAAATCAGAGGAGGTCTTGAGGCGACTAGAGGGATGCTTGTCTCCCTCTCCATCTATTTTGTGTAGCAAACCTCACAGCCTTTTGCCCCAAGTCTCCAAGTGCCTTCTAGTCTTCCCTATCTAGCTGGTTTTCTCCCAAGTTGCTTATGTTCCAAGCGAAACCCTGAGATAAAGATGGAAGGAAACAAAGCAATCCAACCAAATGTGGTTTAAAGACTCCGCTAAAGACAAGGGTGAAACAGACAGGCAGAATTGCTATAATGTCACTCCCAAATGGCCAACGTGTGGTTTTCCTAGATCTTGCCTTGCAATATGAATCATTGCCAGCAGGTGGCAGTAATGTTCTTCAGGGCTTTCGGCCCACTAACACAGTTTTCAGGAAACATGGATGGACTCGGGAGATCCCACTCAGAGGTACAGATTCCGTTTTGCCTTTTAAGGTGACCCTCGAGTTTGAGAAGCACTCCAGAACAAAGGTTTCCCTTCAAGACACCAGCAGATTAGTTCAACATCGCCTTTTAAGATAGAGGAAAACCGATTCTAGGAAGGAATAACCGGGTTTCCCCCATTCACTTATTTTCAATGAAAACAGTACACGGATTTGGTAGCATCTGTTTTGGTTCCTCAAGGACAGTTATTACTCATTTCTTACATCTTGAACTATGTTCAGGAACAACGTGATCATTTTTACCGCAAGCAATTTGTCTGGTTAGTTCTCTTGGACCTCTGGCCTGATTGCTGACGGCTGATGCAGACGTCACCTATGTTAGGTCTCCCAGGATTTTTAAAAATTATTTAATTCTTTCTGGGGCCAAACACAAGGCCTTACTGTACATCCTAGGCAATCACTCTATTACTGGAGCAAAAGCCCCTGCCTCCAAACTCACAGGATGTCTTAATGACTGCTCTTCTACCTCAAGGTATCTACAGGATCAGACCCAGCAGGTTTCTTCTATGGAAACGACAGCATGTTGATTTGAAGATGACATCAGTACTAACGAGTAGAGTCGTGCCGTGAGGTGCTCAGTGTTGGTGTCTTATCTATGGTCACAGGAAAGGTTCAGGGTGAGGGAGGAAGGTCAGATGTGGTGTCTACGGGAATCGATTTTTCTTAATTCTGCAGTACAGTTCCGCATGGTGCAATTCTATAGATGAACTCATGTTTTGTGCTATGCAATACATAAGGTCCATATTTTGTAACTTTGGATAATATCAGAGCCATACACAGGTCACAGGTGCTTATGCAGTTTCCACAAAATATCTGCGAGCCACTTTCAACGGCCACAAGTAGCTTTGGCTCTGGACTCAGTAGGTTTGGGGTGGGGGCTCTGCCTTTACATTTGTTCCAAGTTCCCAGGGCAACGTGCTGATACTATTGGTCCTCTGACCATACCGGAGTAGTGAGCTCGAGTGAGCGACTGAAACATAGGTAGTGGGCAGGAGATGGGCATCGTCAGTCTAAAACACACCACGGGCATTTCTTATAGCAGAGCGGAGACAGGTGCTGTGGCAACCGCCTAAGGGGATTTTCAAGTGCTTTCTTTTGCTATGTTGGAAGATAGGACCCTTCCTGTGTTTCCTTTTTCCCTAGCCCCTCCTCTGTGGTATTCCTGGGGTCTTCTCCCCTGCTTAGTGCCACTCATCATATCTGGGTCCTCTGTTTCTTTCTCTAGTTCATCTACATCACATTTATTGCCCCACAGTGTAGTCTTTGCTTTGAGCCACAGTTAACCTCCCAACTCTGAACTTTTTTTTTTTAAATTCTGAAGCATTTTAATACCCACTTAACATTCCTTTTCTTTCCAATGTGATGAAGAATGACGCACACTGTCACCTTGTCTCCAACTCTGAATCTCTGACTGGGCCGTCCCCTCCTACCCAAGCCTCAGATCTTGCTATTGGACTTCATATCTCGTAGCAAATGACAGATGTGGTGTCTACAGGATAGACATATCTCCTGTCCCCAAGCCTGCTTTGTCCTGTATTCTTCAACACAGTAGCATCTATCCAGTTGCACAAGTCATTTTTTTTAAATGACATCTATGTGTTTACTTAGTGTGGGGGACAGGGGGGAGGAGAGCACACACAGAACTGTTTGGAGTTTGCCTTTTTCTTTCCACCATGGATAGAGCCCAGGTCATTAGGGCTTAGCAGAAAGCGCCTTTACCAGCTAAGTTGCCTGCGGATGCTGTTTCTAACTGTCTTACCCCACTCCTACCCTAGAGTCCTGCTGATATCATTTTTAACTGTCTTGCCTCACTCCAACCCTATAGATTCTTCCTTTTCTCTATTTCTTGTATCTGCCTATTTCTCTCATTTCTGGTTCTATCCGAGGTCTATCTTCCATTACCTCTGTGGTACCCCGACCCCTGCCGACAAGCCTGGCAATTCTTTCATCCACCTCGCTCCCCCACCCATTCCCATTCTTCACCCTGTTGCCGTAGTGACATTAAAAAGGACTCAATCCTCTTCCCCTCATGCATATACTTTAAATCCTTCAGAAGCTCTCCATTCTCTTTAGAACAGTGACAGGGGATAAATAAATCTGTGGTAGGAGAGAAGTCAGTCTGAATGGAAGGGAGTAGGTAGGGGAGAGAGAGTTAATCAGATGCTAAAACCATCCTGGCTTTCTAGCTGCCAGCTAACTCACTTGGATCTCCCTGGGGCACTGGCTCCAAAGACTGTGTGCTGAGCTCTTCTTTGGGCACAAATCCTGGAAAGAGAAGTTAAAGTTGTTATGACTTCCAAGCATAGGAACACCTGGCCTTACCCCAGAGAAGGGGACAGAGTGGACATTCATACCCAGCTTGGCTCATAGCTACCTCTTTTCCCTACTGGCCCCATCCTGAGAAAAGTAAGTCCCGACAGCCTGCCCAAGAGTGCTCTGTTGGATGCTCGGAGGACCTTGATCTGCTCTCATTTGAACACGTTCTATCTAAGTCCTGGTTTATTTACGCGAAAACATTACAGGCGTGCCGGGGTAAATTGTTATCTCTAAAATTCTGAAACTGTGGAGGTCAGGAAATGAGTCTGACTCATTCAGACCCCTACTGCTCTCAGCGCACATAAGTCCTTGGCCAAATTTTGGTGATACAGGCACTGAGCAAAGGTGAGTTAGACATGCGCAGGGCGATCTAGAAAAGGTTGTGTGTGTGCCAGAGTGGAGCACAGCTCAAACAGAAGAGCAGAGCAGACAGGGTCTTGCCCCCAGCACTCTAAGGATGCTTGGAAAGGCCGTGTGGAAGTGGGGCTTCAGCTGGGCAGGCAGGGGTGGGGTGTGTGGTGAAGGCTATGGACGCAGAGCGCGACAATAAGCCACAGACACAGTAAATGCACATTCTGTTGGGACGGCTGCGACCACTGGGATTCTCAGAGGCAGTCAATACGTGCAGGAAGCACGTCTCCCTGTTTTCAGGATGCCTGGCGGTTCTGGAAATTCCTAGCAGTGGAGGCAGGTGTGAGGTTCGGTCATTCCTTGCTCTTAGTTGCTGTAGTGAGTGTCCTCCTCCTCCTCCTTTTTTTTTTTTCAATTTGCAAAGCACATGATTTCATCTTCCCCTGAAAGGTCAGCCAGCTTTGTCCCACTTCCTCACACCACTGGAAAGTTCGTTTTGGGTGCTCAACAGTGTTTCTCAGTCAGAAGCCTCCCAGGGATACATCTCAAAGCTCTACATTGTGTGGGGGGTGGAGGGGGAGCAAGTTCAGAGGTTTGACCTTCCTATTCCTGTCTCCCCTTGCCAGTAAAATCTTGCTTTCTCCCAAGGACAGGAACTCTTTGTTAGAGGGTCAAACATTTAATGTGGTAAACAGTGCATATCACGCACACACACACACACACACCCATTGATGAGAATGGAAAACCTCAGACCATTTTCTTCTAACTTTCTTGTTTGTTTGTTTGTTTTGTAGACAAGGTCCTGCTATGGAGCCTTGGCTGGCTTGGAGCTCACTATGTAGACCATCCTGGCCTTAGACTCACAAGAGATTTGCCTGCCTCAGCCTCCTGAGCACTAGGACTAAAGGTGTGCACCACCACCAGGCAGCCCTCCTGAATACCACTTTCAAAGGAGACTGAATTAGGGAACGACCGTGCACGCTGCTGGAAGAAATGAGGGTCTAAACCCATCTCACTGAGAGCTCATTTCCGCCAGCCTTTGCTTTCATGTTTTCTCTCTCCCCATTGAAGAACCAGTCTGGCCCTGCGCATCCCTTGGAAAGTCTGAATGGGCCCAAACCAGGACCTGAAGGTCCCAGGAGGGAGCTTTTAAACAGCTGGGCCACCTGAGCCACCAGCTGGACTGTTAGGCCATCCTTGTTCTCCAGGGCTGGGCATCTCCGTCTGGACGGTCTCGAGAGGCCAAATGGATACTTACCTGAATTTAAAAGGACTGGTCCAGGCTTCCACAGGTCTGTCTCCCCTGAATTTCCAGAAAAAGAAATATGTTTAGTAAAACCGATCCAGGCTGTGGTCTCAAGGGAAGTTGCTAGGATGTTGCTTCCCAGGCAGAGGTCCAGCGGTGGAAGACGGGATCAGGATTTTGGAGGAAGCAGCACGAAATCCTTGTAATGTTCCTTCTGTTCTACATGGAGCTCTTAAAACCAAAGGCGCGTGCTTCGTTCCCTCTGCACCAAGGGACACAGGACTAAAAGGAATCTCCTGACTCCCGAAAAGCTCATCCAGTCAAAAATACCCCAACATACTTCTGTATAGTCCCTGCTGCGTTAGTGGCTGGCTGGTACTTCGATACTTCTAGACATACTGAGAACGTGAGTTAGTGGCTGGTTGGTACTTCGATACTTCTAGATATACTGAGAACGTGCGTTAGTGGCTGGCTGGTACTTCGATACTTCTAGATGTACTGAGAACGTGGAATGGCTTTCCTTGTTAGGCATCTGAAGTATTTTGAGTTAAAAATTTCCCCCACTTTTCCAGTCATCTATCCATCTTTCCACCCACCGATTCACCTATACTTATTAACCATTCAATATGCACCCAATACCATTTAAGTTCCACCCGTTCCACCCGTTCCACCTGCTTGGCTTATTTTCCAAACTGGCCTCCTCCGCCAGTTTCTGAGTTTCCTCTCCTTTTACGTCTCAGACAGAGCAAAGAAACGTGGCGCTTGGGTTCTAGTGCACGAACATGCTGTGAAGTAGAAAGGGTGGTGGAGAGGGGGGATTCTTATTTGGGAAATCTGTAAGGTAAGAGGGGCTCAGAGGCAGTGCAAGCATGTTGGGAGGCCTCACAACATAAAAATGGCTTATTTCTCTATCTGCCCCCGCCCCGGCCTCATGCCCTTCCCAGAGGTCTTGAGGGCACGAGCAGTTTTTGTCCTCTAAAGGCTGTCTCTTCTGCTGAGGTTGGAACTACTAAGTCACTCAAGCAACGTGGTATCTTTTTCTTCCTGTAATGAGGCCAGGGAATTTTAAAAACAGGTTAAACTTCTGTGTACGTCCTTGAGTGGTAAGACCTGGGTTAACCTGGTGCAGGCATCACTGGTTCTGAGGGAGTCAGAAGCACCCTCTCCGAGCTTTGACTAGGTTGGGTGGGGTTGTTGCCACCACCAAGACCTTCATAAAGATCTTTAAATATTGTTACACTACCCTTGTTACTCCAGTGCCACCTGCTGGTGAAAATCAGCACTGCGCTATTTTCCTTTCTCAAAAGATGCTGGTCGCTTCTCTGGTTTTACCCCAAAGTTCTTACAATGCTATTTTATTTTAAGTATTTAAAATTTCCCTCAGCATGAGGGCTAGAATGCTGAACACATTATGGTTTTTGTGACTCCAGGTTCTTAATTTTGTTCCTAAAGCCTGTCCATCAACACCACTTTCATCTCGCTTGGGACAAATCTGAACAAAATTCCCATTCATTTAATAGTCAGGGCCTGAAAAATATTTGGACAGCTGAGACTTGGTGTGCTTTGGACTTGGCGGTAATGAGAAGTAAATGTGTCAAAGGACATTTGTGTTCAGGTGTCAGAAAGGGACAGGGTGGCACGAGAAGAAAGAAGTCAGAAGGCCATCCCTCAGAGGCTGCCAAGTAGAGACAGGGCATGCCTCACTCACCATGTCCACAGTTCACCTACAGCCTTCTCCTGTGACGTCATGAGGAATTATTCTTGCCTGACTCCCACAGGGAAGACTCAGAGGAGTCCCTCTGAAGAGTGTAAGGCTTTCCACAAAACGGGGAATTATTTTGAGGACAGTATTTGGTTGGCTATCTCACAGAGTTAGAGCTAAGGGAAGTATTCTATTCTGAGTGAATTCCAGTAGGAAGAACCCTCAGGAACCATTCATATTTACCCAGACCTCGCTCAATGGTAGTCAGAATCACTTTGAAAGTACTAATTAACATTGAACCTGAATTAGGTACACCTATGACCCCATTTTGTACATGAGAAAACTGGAACACACACACACACACACAATTGCCTTGGTTGAACTTTGAGTCCAGGTTAGTAGGCTCCTGAGACTGAGTTTTAATCTTTCTTTATACACCCATCTATTCATCCATCCATCCATCCATCCATCCATCCATCCATCCATCCATCCATTCACCCATACATACATGCATCTATCAATATATCTATTAATCTATCCATCCATCCATCCATTTATACATCCAGCTATACATCTTATCTATGTATCTATCTATGTATCTACGTATGTATGTATGTGTGTATCTATCTATTAATCCATTCACCCACCCATCCATCCATTCAATCTTCCACACATCAATCTATCCATCCATCCATACAGCCATACAGCCATCCATACAGCCATACATCTATCAGTCTATCTATCCATCTGCCCGTTCGTCCATCCATCCATCCATCCATCCATCCATCCATCCATCCATCCATCCATCCAGCCAGCCAGCCATCCATACATACAGCCATACAGCCATACATCTATCAGTCTATCTATCCATCTGCCCGTTCGTCCGTCCATCCATCCATCCATCCATCATCCATCCATCCATACAGCCATCCATACAGCCAGCCATCCATCCAGCCATCCAAACATCCACACATCCGGTTACACCACAAAAAAGCTTGGCCTGGCACTGTCATCTTTAACTCCTGCTAATGCGGTTAAGTCATCAAAAAGACCAGGGATAATGATCCTGCTTCTCCGACTCAATGTGGTACAGAGGCAGCTTTCAGAGCCTGCTGTTCCCCTGCACATCTGGAAGTCACTAACGTCGGACCGGAGAAGGAGCTGCAACTGATAGCCATCAGATCTATAAAGCTTTATGGGCCCGAAGCCCAGGTGGCCTGACAGTCCCCAAGTTCCTCCCTGGTGAGTCCCTGGTGCGGTTTAAGGAGGAAGTAGAAGTTTGGGCCTTGTAGCAGGCCCCCAGAGCTGGGCGATGCTAGTGGCCTCTTGTCCCCTTTCCTGGTTGCGGGTCCCTAGGGCAAGAGGGCAGCACACTTTCCTCAGGCTTTCTCTTGCTGTACCCACACAGGACGTGCTAAGAGAACAGAGGC
This sequence comes from Ondatra zibethicus, assembly GCA_004026605.1. NCBI lineage: Eukaryota > Metazoa > Chordata > Mammalia > Rodentia > Cricetidae > Ondatra > Ondatra zibethicus. Next base: position 101,910 of record PVIU01005104.1, read on the forward strand.
CAGCAGCCTGTTGCAAAGGCACTTTTAGAAACCACTGGGGACATTTGCTAGCCCTGGGCATGAGTTCATGCCAACGAGGCATCAATGGCCCCAGGTTTACAAACGGGATGCCCTCCAATACACACTGAGAGATATTTATTTGGGACCTGGAAACCTTCTTTTCATGGAAACACTAATTTTGTGTTTAGCTTTCCAGGCTGGAGAAGCTTATTTGACCCAAACAGAGCCCAAGAGGCTACACTTGATATTCTGACCTGAGTACACTCAAGAATGCATAGTCAGGATGCAGGTGACCTGCTTATTCTAGAAGCAACAGAACAAAAGATGCGAGGGACTTGAGTAGTTACAGGCTCAGTAGGACAGGAGTCAATTGTGAGGCAGAGCTTGCCTGGTTGGAGCCAGCACTATTTTCAAATGAGCAGTAATTCCCAGGCACAAGCGTGGTGTTCTGCTCTGGGTGCAATACTCCACCATGCACCGCCAAGTGACAGAAGGACCCGCTGGAGGAATGGGAGAAATTAATCCCAGAAATGATGAGACGTTAAGTGGAGGTTTGTAGACTTGAAAGTGTCTCTCAAGTTGAAGCTCAGCTTTGCTCTGGTTACTGCTGAGGACCTCAAAAAGCTTTTGTCTGGGTAGAGAATCATTTGGAAGGGCCTTAGACCAGATGCATTTTATGTAACTTGTTGTAATTCCAGGATCTAACAGTTTTAGGGCTGAGAAATTGGGCAGCTTGCCTGACAAGTGGAAGCCCACTGGAAGTGAGAGCTGGTGGAGACCTTCCAGCCCCAGGTGTACTCACCTGCCTTTTGCTGCACAGATACTGCCATGTTCCCCGCCCCACTCCCAGCAGGATCTTTTCTGATATTTCGTGGCTATCCATTTCTGTGGATCTTTGGGCTGGGAGAGTGACCCCAGGCAAGGACATGCTGAGAGTTCTTTCGGGGGAGGGGCAGTTTGAGTGACTCAGGCCAGTTGTGGGGATGATGGTGTTCAAGCTTCCTTGACCAAAAGCAACTCTTGGGAGGAAAGAATTCGCTTATCTTACACTTTCTAGCTATAGACTGTCATCGAGGGAAGTCAGGGTAGGAACTCAAGTGGGAACTTGAAGGCAGAAACCTTCGGAGAACAGTGCTTGCTGGCTTGCTTCTAGATTCGTTACGCTTAGCTAACCATCTTATAGCCCAGGACTACAAGCCTAGGGAACAGTGCTGCCCATGGTAGGCAGGGACCTCCTACATCAATTAAAATTCAAGACACCCCCCTACAGACAAGCTCACAGGTAATCTGCTCCGGGCACTCCTTCAGCTGAGATGCTCAGGTGGGTCCAGGCTGGGTCAAGCTGACAGTTAAAGCTAAATAGGGTAATGGGTGAGAGATAGGTGCAGAAATGGACAGAATGTGGCCTTAAAAGGAAGCTAAAGACATGAAAGAGACTGGAGAGGAAGTAGAGACCCATGGAACAAAAGAACTGGAAGATGGTTTGGTTAGAAAAAAGGAACAAGACATTGTTCCAGACACATTCAGTAGGACAGAACTTCAGACAGTAAAAGAGCCAGAGCCGGGAGCTGGAGACTGGGAACGTGGCCTTGTTGCCAGCCACCCCCAATGCGTGGCTCATTCATGTGGTGCATCTCGGTATTTACACTTTATCCCAGAGGCCATTCTGAGGAGATTGCTTAGGTGGTGACTCTCTGGAGGGGACACAAGATAGTATAAGTCCTTGGGTCTCCAACTTGATAAAAAGCCCCCCTTTTGTCTGGTTGAGAACAGACAAAACAAAGATATTTCTTGAAGGTCGAAATGACTTGGCATGCCAAACTCTGCTGACCCGGCATTGGTCTGGAGAAACCAAGGGTGACCACGGAAGTGCATTTCTAGGATGCATAACTAGAGGCAGCAAGCGGCTTGCCTAGGCTGACACCTGCTCCCGTAGGCTTCTAGGCATCTTTGGGCACCTATGGGCATTCTACAGGCTCAGCAGATCTACATGCCACCAGCAACTGTTTTCTTCTTTTATTTTGTCCCCTGCTGATAGTGGCTCTGGTTCAGACAGTTTCTGCAATCTGTGTGTGGGGTCCACAGATGTGAGCCTGTCCCACCTAGGATAAAGGTCAGAGAGTTTAGAGTTTGGTTTTGCTCTTTCAAAGTTGTTGACAACAGGTCGTGGCCACAGACAAGCAATCCTGACCTAGGGTCTGGTTAATTAGTATTTGCGTATGGAGGTGTATCTGCTCCATCTTGCTATTCCTGCTCCTTCAAAGGAGATTGACAGGAGGTTCCAGGGAGTAGCTGCCTGCAGGATACTTGATCTATTCCTTATATCTTGTTAATGAAGTCCGTTACCTCCCCCTCCCCTTTCAGAGTGAAGTATTTAAGTATGTGGAGTATTCACTGTGGTTCAGTATTCACTGGTTTTCCCTCCCGATACTGTTCTGTGTTTCTGCCTTTTATTTCTTTCATATCTCTGTTACTTTTGCTTAATAATTCTAATTCTCATGCTTCTATCCTGGAACATGCAAATTTCATTGAGGCTGAACCCCAGTGGTGTAGGAGGTCCTTCTGTTTCTGTGTTGCTTTCATTGGTTGAATAAAGAGACTGCCTTAGCCTTTTGATAGGGCAGTCCTTAGGTGGGTGGAGTAGACAGAAGAGAATGCCGGGAAGAAAAGAGAGAGAGAGACAGAGAACCGCCACCATGATTCAGACATGCTGAATCTTTCCCGGTAAGCCATGACCTTGTGGTGACATACAGATTATTAGAAATGGTTTGAATCAAGATGTAAGAGTTAGCCAATAAGAGGCTAGAACTAATAGGCCAGGCAGTGTTTTAAATGAATACAGTTTCTGTGTAATTATTTCGGGGGTTAAGCTAGCCGGACACTGGGAATGCGGCCTATGCCTCTTTCTACATCCCAGCATCTGTGCTTGGCTCCACCATGAGGGGTGGGACTGCAGAGGAGGCAGAAATCTGGGCCACGGGAACAAGAGGAGAGAATGCCCCATGGCTTGGTCAGTTCTGGCTCTGAAGCCAAGACTACAGAGCATACATTGGCAAAGGTGTCATTGTGCAGTTTATGGAAACCCAGTTAATCCTGATGGTGGGGAGGGATGGGGACTAGATCTTACTCTCTTGTCATGTATCAGACAAAGCAGAAGCTGTGGGGCTGACGAAGCGGCTTAACAATCAGGAGCACTCATTGCTCTTGAAGAGGAATGGGGTGGGGGTGATTCAATTCCCAGTATCCACATGCTGGCCCACTGTTGGGGGTTATTTGATCACACTGTGGACTCCATTAATTAAGTAAAGTTAACCTTGGGTCAGGAGGCTGAGTTAGCAACAGAAAGTAATCCTAGACCATCAGAGGGCATCCAGGGGAGAGAGAGAGAGAGAGAGAGAGAGAGAGAGAGAGAAGGATGGACTTTTGAGGAGACTCCAGCAAGGAGAGAAGCTATGTGTTACTCAACCTCTCTGAGCTAGCTGGTTTTCACCCCAGCCTTTGAGTTTTATTTACGAATAGAACAATAGAGATTTAGTTAGAGCTACCTTTAGCAAGAGGAGCAGGGTCAGTGTCTGTGGGAACAGAATTTCCACCAGGCTGCAGCCTGAGTCTCTGGGCTGCTGCTAGAGAAGCAGGTGAGATCCAGTAGAGTTGCAATTGCTGGCTGATGTAGCAGTAGATTAAGATGTGGCCATTGCGCCAAAGATAAAACAACAGACTACAACCAATCCACAGCTCCAGCTCCAGAAGGTACAATGCCTGCTCCTGACCCCCTCAGGCACCAAGCGTGCAGGTGGCACACACACACACACACACACACACACACACACACACACACACACACACACACACACAGAGAGAGAGAGAGAGAGAGAGAGAGAGAGAGAGAGAGAGAGAGAGAGAGAGAGAGAGGGGCAGGTTAATCCCTTATATGCATACAATTAAACAAACAATAAAATGTGAACACCAGGAGGGAAATTCCAACTCCTCTCCATGGCAGCCCTGGCCTCTAGTCCTCATGCCATGTGGCCTCAAAGGGAGTAACACAGTTCTTAGCCAGCCCATCAGCTCCCAGAGAAAGACTGGTGCGAGCTCTTGGGAAGCACCTGTCCGGCTCCCTTCCCGAGCTCCGTGAGCCTCAGCAGCTTCACACAGACCCGCTGCAGCTTCTGTGGCAGCACCGAGTCATCGAAGGCTGCGTGGCAGTGAAGAGACGGGAGCCCGGAGGTCGCAATTCAGAGGCGCATTCCTGGGAGAGAATACATTTTTCTCCCCCCAAGCATAACAGATGTCTCCAAGCAAGATGCGCTCTGCCCTTTTTTGAAGATGATAAAGATTTCCCTTGATCTTGGAATGAGTTTCCCTAAGCATGAACTTCGGAGAGTATCTGTTTTCAGGCTTCTGAGAACCTGAATCCTTAGGAATCACTATCTAAACTTGTACGAAATTGTCTCTGTGATAGGAAGACTGGGCAAAGTCCTGGGTTACTTGACATCTTCCTTTCTTCCCGTACAGGTTTCCTCACAGGTTTGGACCTGAAGGCCAGGCATTTTGTTGGGCCAGCTGGTTTAAGGCTCTGCTTGTTCCAAATCGAAACGGGGAGAACTTGGGCAGTTAGAACCATGCCGAGTAGCAAGGAAGACACGGCTGAAGCTCTCTCCTGGACGGGAGCCAGGACTGCGTCGGCTGCTCGTGTAGGCGGTGGGGGACCACAGACCTGCAATCACAGCTGGACCGGTCAGAGCATGAACGGGAACCTAGCTGTTCTCATTCTTTCCGTGAGTCAACCTAGCAAGCCTGGACCAAGGTCAGAACCAAGGCAAGGCCCCAGCGCTGTCTGAACCTGCCCTGGAGGAGGCATTGGAATGCAAAATAAATAAATAAACAGATAGATAAATAACTGAATAAATAAACACATAAAGTAGACTGAATTTAGAATGGTGGCTGAACATTACAAACACTAAACTCCCTTGCATTTTATGACTGGCAAAATAAATCCATCATTTGTAAGGGCCATATTTCTTAAATTTACTTGTTCTCAAACATAATTCGTCTCAACTGTGCCACTTGTGGGGTGGTTAAAGTAATCCTTCAACAGAAATGTCACATAACATTTAGCAATTTGCCTAAGCTGCGTAAACATGAAGTTGGTACAAACAGCATTGGCTTTCAGTCATTTTTAGAAGCATCTGATGGGTCAGCCTCATTGGGAGTGAGTCAAGCGGAGCTCAGCGTTCATTGCTTCCTGGGCAGTTTCTCTGAAGGAAGGCTTTCTGGCGAGAGGGGAGATGGAGGGGTTTGCAAAGAGAAACACAGAGCCCCCTTGGGGAAGAAGTTAGCTGAGGGAAAGACCCACGTTTCGTAGGAGGTAATAAGAAGATTCTAGTTTCTTTTAGGTCTAGCCACGGTGGATTTTTTTTTCCTCCTTTTGTTTTTGCTTTAGTTGTGTGACATGAACTCAAGGCAGTTTATTATCCGCACGATTCCTAAAAGTGACCCGGGCTTTCCGTGAAGAAGTTTTCTCTATATACTGTGCGTGGCAAGGAGCCATCACTTGCTGTTTACCCAGCAGTGGCTGCTCTCTGGTGTTGGCGTGGAGAAATACACCCCTCGTTCTGTGCATGTATGTGCACACATGTTCTCACGTACGACGCACAGGCGCAGCAGCAGGCCGGGAGCCCTGTGATACCCCACTTGTTTGACTGAGAATCTCCCACAGGCCAGTCTTCTCACACCAGCCAGTGCCCACGCATGTCAGCTTTTTAGTTATTTACTTTTATTAATTTTTAAGGTTAGCATGCAAAGTCACGGGGTTCATTATGACATTTTATATATACATAGCATTATATTATGCTCCTATTTATTTTTATCCTCCCCATTGTCTTTCCCCAGGCCTCCTTCCCATCTTGGACGTGCCTTTCCTTAACTGTACCTCCAAATAATCCCCCCCCATTTTCAGGTCACATATATTCCACCACCCTCGTACCCTCTTTCTTCTGTTTTAGACTCCTTCTCTCTTAGTCCCTGTTCTACTTGCCCCCCCTCTTTCTTTCTCTCTCCCTCTCTCCACCCACACATACACACACATACACACAAAAATCTATATTTCACATGTGAGAGAAAACATGGGATGTTTGTCTTTTGCACTCTGCCTTATCTTGCTTAAAGTAATGATCTCTACTTCCCTCCATTTTTCTTGAAAACGCCATAGCTGCATTTTTTTCTTTCCGGCTGAATAGCAAGCATTCCATTGTGTGTGTGTGTGCAGTGCATTTGAGCTGCCGGCTGGCGACTTTACCGTACTTCTAATGGAGGGTGAGTAAATCTTCATTTCCCATCACGTGAACACGTCCCACGACCTTTGTTCCCACTCTTGGATAACACTTTCCTTATAACTCTTTCTTGGTGAGTTCTGTCGTTTCTCTACAGTCTTGCCCAAACTGTGTATTTCAGTTTGCAGTATAAATTGTGTGTGTTCGTTTGGTTTGTTTTTGGTTTTTCAAGACTGAGTTTCTCTGCGTAGCCCTGCCTGTCCTGGAACTCACTCTGTGTCAAAGGGAGTGTGCTGATAGATACCAGTCACCTCTTGCCCCTGTTCCTCCATCTCCTCCCAGTCCTTGTCCAGGACTGGAGGGCAAATGAATGGCCCTGCCATTTTTGTGTCTTGTCACTAGGCGGCGCTCTTCTACCCCTCTGGTCTATCTGTACTGTGCATACATTTAACGCTACACCAGCTGTCGCCACTAAAATGCTTCTCAAAGTGAACCTGACTGGGAAGACAATGCTGCTCGCTGCCACTCTGCCTGCTAAAATGAAGAGAGCCCAGCTGAGCCAGCTGGACCTGTGGCTTGTCTAGCTTTGCAGAACTCTTGTCTAAGAATAGCTATGGATCTGGCCCTCTGGGTGGCTTTCTCTGGTGCTGGGTGCGCCTGGGTGTTTGAGCAAAGCCTAATTCACTTAAGAAATATTTGTTTAATGTCTACTACGTGTCATCGGACAACATTCTAGGATACAACAGTGATCATCCTGCCCCAATGCACTAAGATCCACAGCCAATCCCTTCGACGCAGGACATCTGGCATACGTGGAGCTGGAATAGGGACTGCCTGTGTTTGAGGCTAGACAGTCATCTTTGTCCTGCACTGAAGACTAAGGCGTCCTCTCAGGAAGGACACAACCCTTCCTGATGTAAAGTGGTTCTCAACCCTTAAACAGAGTTCCTCATATTGGGGCGACCCCCAATCATAAAATCATTTCATTTCATTGCCACATCATAACTACAATTTTGCTACTGTTAGGAATCATATTGCAAGCATCTGATATGCCACCCCAAGGGCATTGCGACCCTTAGAGGGAGGCTAACAACAAAATATGTATATATTTAGATGCAGAAGAGACAAGAGCGCTCTCAGCACATGAAAGCAAGCTTAGGCATGGGAGGACTCCCAGGAAGTGGGTGCTGTACATTTCTGTCAGCTCTCCATTTAAGTCACACATATACAATAACAAGTGATTTGTCTGTCAACACTGTGAGCCGTGTTTTCTTGTCATTGGCAGAGTATTTCAGCCTGTTTGAACTTAAAAGTAGTTATTTGTTTACTAAAAATGATTTCATGTAGTTGGGGTAAAACATCATAGCAAATATGCATAGCTATGCTTCAAGAAAGGCACCCATGATGTTGGGGACGGAGCCTGGGGGCCTCACTGACTTACACCGCTAGCCTACTTTATTATATAATCTTATATTAAGTATATTTTATAAAATGACACAAAGCAGTCTAAATTACTATTAATGGTTACACTCATAGGCCATCTTCCTGGAGGTCCTACCAAGCAATAGCAAGGGCATGGGCTTCAATCCCTTGATGTTACAAGCATGTGTATCACTTAGAGAACTATGGACTCAAATTACAAAGTAACAGTCTCACGCTGATGTAAATTTTTTAAAGAGGGTCATTCATAAAATGATAGATGTTTTTCTAGGACAGTGGTTCTCAACCTTCCTAATGCTGCAACCCTTTAATACAGTTCCTCATGGCCTGGTGACCCTCAATCATAACATTTTTGTTGCTACTTCATAACTGTAGTCTTGCTACTGTTACAAACAGTAATGCAAACGTCTGTGATTTCCGATGGTCTTAGGTGACTCACGTGAAAGGGTCATTTGGCTTCCAAAGGAGTCGCAACCCATAGGTGGAGAACTGCTGATCTAGGACCAAAGGGGTAGTGACTCAGGTTCAGGTTCACAGGAATGGAGTTTCTTTGGGAGCAATGAAATGTTCTAGAATGTGATAGTCGTGATGGCCATATAACTATGGATATACTAAGGCCCCCTGAATAAGAACTTTAGATGGGTGGATTGTATGGGATGTGAAGGGTGTCTCAATACAGCTGTTGTTTTAAACGGACAAAGGCATTTGGACACCCAAAGCTGCTTCTTTTCACTCATGCAGAACGACTTTGGGTGGGCCATGCAGTGGTTAAGAACTCCTCCTCCTCTCCCTCCCTGGGCTCCCATCTTAGCACCTATGGTGCCTGCTGCACAGAGGCCTCTCTCTCCCCAGGGATGCGCCCGGCAATGTGAGCTGTGTGGAAGCGGGCGCTGTGTGAGTAAGAAACAGGGACAGTGATGGGCTGGGAGGCTGCTGTCCAAAGCCCCTGTCCCAAAGCCAGGAACAGCAGAGCTTTGCCAGGTTGGGAGTCACTACTTCAGGTTTTTTGAGGAGTTTTCAGCCAAATTGGCATCAAGATTCCCAAGCTGCCCGGAGAAGCCAAGTAAACAAGCCACAAGTCACTGTTGTCTGTTACATAAAACGGGAGCCCTCTGGGAGAGACGACTGCTGATTCAGACACTCGAGAGTATTTGGAAGAATGAAGAGCTTTGGATGTAATAAAGAAAAAGCCCTGGTTCTGGGGACTCCTATGAACCCTGGTCACCCAGCACCATAGGCTGCTTCTCTCTTGTTGCTGCTAGGCATCATTAATTTGTGTTACTATTAGTGCAATTAAACATGAATAGGATGGGGTGGGGAGCATGTCTGACTTATTTCCAAACTTTCAAAATCATTTTTTATGATTCTCTGATTTGGGACCTTTAGGTCACAACTTCTCCCATGAGGCACCTATAAAATAAAATGTTTACAGTGGGGTCAGTGCCAAGAATATGATAAAGCATGTGATATGCTTGGCCCAGGGAGTGCATGGGTGCTGTGCAGCCTGAGAGTTACCATTAGTTACTGAAGATGTTAGGGAAGCCAGAAGCCTTTGATCTTGCCACTTCACGGCTCAGATTTTTACCAATGTGTTTGCTGATGGCAGGAATTCCAGGTGTTGGTGCTTGGATTCCTGCTCTGCCTGCTCACCTGTGTGACTTAGGGCTTGTTCCCGCTCCCCTTATTCCTTAGTTTATTCACCACAATGATGGAGCCGCTCAAGTTGGAAGTCATATAGATCTGCCCCACAGAGCTGCTATGATCTAGTGAGCTAATCCATGTCAGTTGATTAGAAAAGGCCCAATGCCTTGGAAGTGCACATTTTCCCACAGGAAATAAAAGGATGGGGAGACAGGTGGCTGGGGAGGATCCTGCCGCATGGCAGTAATGACTGAAAATTAGGGGAGAGGCTGAAAACAAGGCCTGGGAATTTCCTCCAAGCAGGAAAATGTGTCACCAGACAGGAACTATTCAGATAAACCTTCCAAGATAATAGCGATCCTGTTGCACAATTTTCCACCCCCCCCCACTTTGTCAGGAAACTATTTGAACTGACACAGGTGCTCTTTATCTCAGCATGGTGAAGACAGAAGCCCGTGTAGAAACTCGAGACTGAATTATGTGACAAGCAAGCACATCAGCTATCTGGCTTCCTAGAGGGATTCTTTTGATTTTATTCTTATTCATCATATCTAAAGACTTCTGGGGTGTGGGTCATTTATTATTTACGGAAACCAACAAAATCCAGCAACGCGATAATGTTGAGAATTAAGCCTCCTGTCTTTTTCAGCTGAGCTTTTGGGGGAGTGGTGATCTTGTAAAGATAAGGCTTCACATACTGTCCTGTCTTTATGGGTAAGGCAACGGTAGTTGTGCTTTGAGCCTGAAAGACACAGCCTGCCTCCCACGCCTGTGATGGTCTCACTGGCTCCCTAATCACTGGCCACTATATACCAGGTTCCAACCAAGTTGCTCCACTTGGGATATGCTACCTGCCCTTGTAGCACACAACAATCCATGATCCACCTACTCACCCATCTCCTGGCTCCTGTGGCCCACGGGTTGGGGTCTGGGGCTGCTGGTTACAGATGCTGTGAATGGCTTTGATGTGGCTCTGTAGACGGCCTCAGCTACTGGGATAGCTAGAGCCTGTGTCAGGGTGACAGGTTGTGTGGTCGTCCCTATAATAGATGGATTCTCGTAGGCTTTTGTGGCCTCACCTGTAAGAAAACAGAATTACATTGGAGCCTACAAAATAGCCTGTAGGATTTAGAAACCTGTAGGATTTAGGACCAGCTGTCAAATGAATGTTTACTGAACACCACTGGCTTTTAGAAGAGACCCGTACTAGTTATAGTGGAAGGTGGGATCTAGAGAATTTTCAGAGCAATAAGCCAACAAGCAACCAAAGATTAAACAACACACTTGAGTGACGGTTCAAAACCATAGCACATAGGAAAGGCAGAACATGATTAGTTGCTAAATTACTTTGCCAGGCACCATAAGCAGTGGTTTGTCTTGGTTCTTTTTTCTTCCTAACCTCCATTTCTCTTTCTCCCTTCTTCCCTTTCTATGGCTTTGCCATTTCAATTGCAATTGGCCTATGGATGCATGGTACTTCCAGGGTCTCCACTATGGCTCACTCTTAGAGAACGCATTTCGGTTTAAGGTGGTTCACAACCAGTCAGCTGACTCCACTTGGCCTCAGACATCTTACCAATAACTGGGATAATGGAGCTAAGAAGTAAATAGCAGGGATCATGTGAAGATTTTGATTGCTTCACGTGTTTTCATCCTTTGACAATTTCTATGGGTATATACTGGCTTTCAGGCATTTACACTTCCCGTTACCGTCTCCCATCACCCCAAACCCTTCTTCCCAAAAAGGCCCCCCCACTTGATGTTATGTATTTGTTTCACTGAGTTTAATTTGGGTTGCATGCATGAGTATGAGTTGAGGTTATTCCTTTAAGATTTTATTTTTATTCTTAGTAATGTATTTATATGTGTATCTATGCATTTGAGTGTAGTGTCAGTGAAGGTCACCAGAGGGATTGAGATCCCTTTGAGCTGGAGTTACAGGTAGTAGTGAGTTGCCCTACATGGGTTCTGGGAATTGAACCCCAATCCTCTGCAAAAGCACAAGTGCTTTTAACCACTGAGCCATCTCTCAAGCCCGAGTGTGAAGTCATTTCCAGGGGCATGGAGAGCTGATACAAGGTTCCAACTGCTTCTTGCAAAGCAAGTTTAAGTTTGTTAAAGCTCCAATTGCTCAGAATATCAATGAAAGTTTAGGGAAAGGAGGCTACTCCACAAAAGTTGGGGACTAGCTTGGGAACCTTGGGCCAGGGCTGTAGAGAGGCCTAACAGGGTGTGCATTATTTTCCTCTGTTTTCCTTTTGTGGAGAGGTATGTGGTTGTATTTCGGGCCCACACAGATAATCCATGATAGATATCCATTGTTAAGACCCTTAACCATATTGACAAAAAGTGCTCCTTTCCCTTTAAGGGCACAGGGGTTACAGTGATTAGGATATTTAGTATCTTTTTGAGAGGAGCTTTTCAGCCCACCATAGAACCCTGGCTCTAGTATTCACTGTGATTAGGGTTGATGCATTTAGGCGCCTGGAAAAGCAGGCCAAGGAGAGAAAACCTGAGGTCAAAAGATGCCTCTTTCTCCTCCCAACGAGCTCTTTGATATGGTAGAGCACTGTGCATGTCCAGCATCCTAGGAGAACAGTGTTAGAGCTAAAGGCTCTGCAGACCAACATTTGGAGGGTGTTCAGACACACTGCCCAACACTGGCACCTGTTCCCTTACACATCCTGACATTGTCACCTTCCGGGGTGAATCACACCATCAATTTGGGAGGGCGGACCAGACAAAAACCAAATCCAGCACCAGGGTTTGATCCAGCCATTCCGTCTGCTCTTCTGGGCGGGTGGCAGATTTCTCATTTTCATTAACCCTGTTGCTTGCCAACAGTTAGCCATCTTCAAATCGGTCAGAAGTCCAGGCCAGATGATCATTAAAGAGCCATGGATGGCTTCTGGGTTTCAGCCGGCATCTGCACCATCCTGGGGCAAAGCCAAACCTGCCTGATGTACGACATTTTCTTTACTTTAAGGGACAGCCATTCATAATAAATCCTAGAGGAGTCTTTAATTTCTCAGGAGGGATCCTCTGCCTTATGCTGTTGCTAGGAGGCTTTGGTGCCTCTTGAGGGAGGTGTGGGTCCAGGATTGCTTTGCTTCACTAGGGGGAGCCACGGAGTAGAACTGCTTCTGATTTCAAGGAACAGGATCAGGATTCAATGATTCATGTTGAAAGACTTATATAAATAATCAGGCAGTATATATATATTTTACTTTCAAACAAATTAATTCAACCATAATGCAGCAGAATAAAGCTTTGGCTAGAACATCTTCCCATCATAGGCTTATTATAGTTTGAAAATCACGATTATCCTTTCCAGTGGCCAGATCCTAGGCTCCTCATTACCCCGGCTATCTCCGTTTGTGAATATTCCTTTTCAAGAGAGCTAGAGATTAAACGACATGAGGGCAGTCAGTGGGTTACTTGACAGGACCCAGCTGCTTTCAAACACTTGATCAATTTACCCAAGAGTTAAAAAACAAAACAAAACAAAACAACAACAACGCTAGTCCTATGTGGACTGTTTTCACTCGTTCCCTGTTGCAGACCAGAACCATCTTTACCATGGAGGAAGAGGATGCCTCTCTTCCGGCCCTAACTTCTCCCAGGTCCTTACTGAAGATTACACTCTGGGTTCATTTTGAACAACTGGACACGATACCCAGCCAGTTTCAGTGACAGTGTTGTCAGATGGATGGAAGTGTAGTCTCCTTTCATAGGTTCTCAGACACGCCCCAGGCTCTCAGTATGTTGCTGATTTGGGCATGGCCACCTTCTCCACAGCTGCAGATGGAGCCCCAGAGCTCCCTGCACCTGGCAGGTCAATGGAGTTGAGCAGAGGGAGGGTTACAGACGCAGCCACCGGGAACTATTCCCAGAGAGGCTGATTCACCGGATCTCAGATGGGGCCATGGAACTTTGATATAAGAGCTGCAGCCCGGGGCCAGATTGGGCTCCTAGCTCCACTGTGGCCAGCTTTGCTTCTGAAGCTATCCAAACCTGTCCTTTATGAGTGGGGCCTGTCATGCCTACTTGGCAGGGCTCCTGCCATAACTTGGGTGAAGTGTATAAGCCGCCCATACTGTGCTTGGCACATGTAGGAGCCAATAAATGGTCGGAGCTGACATGTCATACTGTGTTATGCGTCCCCTTTGCAGGGGACAGCAGTGTGACTTGGGGGCCGTGACGAGGACAGAAGTCAAGATGCCTACAGGTCTGAGTGCTGGGGGAAGACTTGGTTTTCTCACCACTCACTCATTCTGAGCTTCGGGGCTGTACACCAGGGCAGGGTATCTAAGACCCACTGGCCAGCCACTCGCTGCTGGTGCCTTGGAGGATTTTTCCACAAGCATTCCCAGTGAAGAGGAGAGTTCCGGTTTACAGGGACGCATGGAGGCAGAGGCAAGCGTGGTTGACCCGAAACTCACGCTCTCTGCCCACTAAAAGGGAACGAAGTAGAAGACTGGCCTTGGTCAGGAAAGCTTACTGTCAGGAGTGACAACAGGTGATAGCAGGGTGGATGTGGTCGGTTGTGAGGTCAGGGGACGCCATAAGCGGCCCAGCCCAGGGGAGGCGGGAGAGTGTTGTCCTGTCCCTCTTTCTCAGTAACAGGTTTCCTCAGCCTTCTTCGGCCATGACACCAAGAATGTGTCTCCCCAGTTTTTTTTTTTTTGATGCATTTCTACAAATCAACACTTACGTGTTTTTATTTAGCCCAGAGCAAATGGAGGTGGCAGCCGAGTAGCAGCTGCCCACCTTAGGGTTGCTAACTGCTTGGGAGAGGCAGCCTTTACATTGCCAGGTAATATCTGTCCCCAGCATGAGCCCTGCAAGGCAAATCAGATACCTTCCAGGATTCAAGTGAGATAATTGGCCACTGAAGATGGTGGTTATGCTTTTGGGGGGGGTTAATCTAACCCGATTTACCTATTAACTCATTCTTTTAAGAGCCTAGTAAGCATTTTATGCAGCGTGCTGAGACCTGAGTCATAGTTAACCCTGCATCTACCTCTTTTCTGCTTTGTCCAGTTTCTGAAGGAATTTGATCACGTAGGAAGAGTAGCAATGAGGTCACTCTTTCGTGGTTATCACTGGAATTTTTTTTATCTTTTTTTCCTTGTTTATGATAAATTTTTTATTTATTTTTTATTATATTTTATTTTTTATTTTTCTCTGCTCCCCTCCCTGCCACACCCCTCCCTCCCTCAACCCTCCCCCAAGGTCCCCATGCTCCCAATTTATTCAGGAGATCTTGTCTTTTTATATTTTCTACTTCCCACGTAGATTATATCTATGTGAGTCTCTCTTAGTGTCCATATTGTTGTCTCAATTCTCTGGGATTGTGGTTTGTAAGATGGTTTTCTTTGCCTTATGTTTAAAAACCACCTATGAGTGAGTACATGTGATAATTGTCTTTCTGTGTCTGGGTTACTTCACTCAAAATAATGCTTTCTAGTTCCATCCATTTTATTGCAAAATTTAGGCTGTCGTTATTTTTTTCTGCTATGTAGTACTCCATTGTGTAAATGTACCACATTTTTTTTATCCATTCTTCGATCGAGGGGCATTTAGGTTGTTTCCAGTTTCTGGCTATGACAAATAAAGCTGCTATGAACATAGTTGAGCACATGTCCTTGTGGCACGATTGAGCATCTTTTGGATATATACCCAAAAGTGCTATTACTGGGTCTTGAGGATGGTTGTTTCCTAATTTTCTGAGAAATCACCACACTGACATCCATAGGGGTTGTACCAGCTTGCATTCCCACCAGCAATGCAGAAGTGTTCCCTTTTCTCCACAGCCTCTCCAGCATAAGTTGTCATCAGTGTTTTTGATCTTGGCCATTCTTACAGGTGTAAGATGGAATCTCAGAGTTGTTTGATTTGCATTTCTCTGATGACTAAGGATGTCCCACATTTCCTTAAGTGTCTTTCTGCCATTTTAGATTCCTCTGTTGAGAGTTCTCTGTTTAGGTCTGTGCTCCATTTTTTTATTGGATTATGTGTTCTTTTGTTGTCCAATTTCTTGAGTTCCTTGTATATTTTAGAGATCAGACCTCTGTCTGATGTGGGATTAGTGAAGATCTTTTCCCATTCTGTAGGCTGGCGTTCTATCTTGTTGACCATGTCCTTTGCTTTACAGAAGCTTTTCAGTTTCAGGAGGTCCCATTTATTAATTGTTTCAGTGTCTGTGCCGCTGGGGTTCTATTTAGGAAGTAGTTCCCTGTGCCAATGCGTTCAAGCGTACTTCCCACTTTCTCTTCTATAAGGTTCAGTGTGGCTGGCTTTATGTTGAGGTCTTTGATCCATTTGGACTTGAGTTTTGTACATGGTGATAGATAGGGGTCTACTTTCATTTGTCTACATGTTGATATCCAGTTATGCCAGCACCACTTTTTGAATATGCTTTCTTTTTTCCATTTGATATTTTTTGCTTCTTTATCAAATATCAGGTGTTCGAAGATGTGTGGATTGATATCCGGGTCTTCTATTCGGTTCCACTGGTCCTCCTGTCTGTTCTTATGCCACTACCAGGCTGTTTTCAGTACTGTAGCTCTGTAGTATAGTTTGAAGTCAGGGATTGTGATGCCTCCAGATGTTCTTTTGTTGCCCAGGATTGTTTTGGCTATCCTGGGTTTTTTGCTTTTCCAAATGAAGTTGAGTATTGTTCTTTCGAGGTCTTTGAAGAATTTTGTTGGGATTTTGATGGGCATTGCGTTGAATCTGT
>PVIU01005105.1:0-117907 GCA_004026605.1 Ondatra zibethicus
GGAAGTCCAAGGCCCACCCCCATCCCTCCTGGCCTAGGAAGGAGTGCATTCAAAAAGACTCGGTTCTCAAAAAGTTAATACATGCAGAAGAGATAGGTCCTGGTGTCATTGTTTGTGGGTTCTCCATCTGCCAACTTTCGCCGCCACATTCAGAGAGTCTGGTTTGATCATATGCTCATTCAGTTCCAGGCCAGGTGGAAGAAAAAGTGGGAAGTAGCCTGCAGCACGTGGGCACTGGTGACCAGTTCTTATGTAAAACCCCAAGGGCTCAGACAATAAGAGCAACAATGAATAAATGGGACCTCCTGAAACTGATGAAACATTTTTAAACAAAAAATATTGGAAACTACCTAACTACATATTTTTATATTTCTAAGTGATTTATTGCAGAATCAAAACATTTCAACATTTAGCTGGAAATGCACATGTGTGTTTAGCAAAACAACAGGGTCACTCTTATAAGAGAATACAAATGTATTGGATATAGTTTAAAATTATGAATTTCTCTCATGTTGAACCACAAATGACTTTGGAAGCTAAAAAACAATCATTCAAACATAGCAATTTTCTGCATTACTGCTTGACTTTCTGTAGATAACTTACTTATTACATGAAAGAAAGTTGAAAGAAAGTAGAAATACTAAATAAGGTATTTTCACACCTTCTCACCAGAAGAGAGAAAAATAGTTTAGTATCTATTACTGAATTAAAATAATTTTTCTTTGTGGCACTTTCTTTAATAACAATATATTATTATACAAAGACAATTCTTTAGGATTTCCCTTGTCAACTGTCACCACTTATTTAGAGAGGTATTCTATATTTTCTTAAGAATTCCAATAAAATTAACCTTCTAGAATAGCAGTGCCAGTGTATGAGAACTGGTGTCAAAATGCCCTGAGACTGAAGAAACCTAAGAAAAAGAAGCCCTCAGATCACAAAGAGTAAAATACACTGGGGAACTTATGGCAGAAAGGTAGTTCAACATGTGAGCAAGATGAGTTAAATCTATAGTCTGTGTCGAAATAAGAGTAATACATATATGTTAGGTCCAACTTGCTTTCATCCTGGCCAAAAGGTACTTGGCATAAGATAACGTCATAGAATCATGTATGTGTCCTAGGTACCAGAGCCTGGCTGTAAATACCCATGCGAATTTTCATAATCTTGTCTATTCCATTATGCCAGAAAATTATATAGGAAAAATCACTAGGGTTACTGACCAGCAGTCAGGGTAATTACAACTTAAGATGGTTGCAGTCATGTCAAGCAGATCCAAACAATTAATGTGTTTCAAATATTGAGTTTTTAATTTTTCTGTACTACAATATCTCTTTAATTTTTAATTTATATAGAATAATGCTCTCTTTAATAAACACAGAAACAACTTTGATTGTCAATTAGAATAAACATGCACTTCCTGGTGTGGCAAATTTAGTTGACTATGAAAAGTATTGGATAAGATGCCTGCTTTGGGTCTCTTTCTCTAGGAAAATTCCTAATCCTTTAGACACAATACTCGGCTATAAAATCACTTAAATTTGGTTATCTCATTGTATTGCTTGAAATTGTAGAGAATAAATTAGATTAAAATAAAATAGATTAAAGTAGTTTGCAATATAAATTGTGATAGAAATCATAGAACAATTTTATATATAAAATGTTGGACTCTAGGGACCTACTGTCTTTTACCTAGCTGTAATAACATGTTGGAATTTCTTTCTCATCTAATTGTTCACAATATGGACTCTAACTTTATTGAATATTGTGCTTAATTTATAAGTAACAATAGAACGGGGAAATCATTTTCCTCCTGGTAACCCTGGATGTTTTAATATGAACCTTTACTTTTATCACCTATGATCTGGGGCAGGCACAACAAATGGAAAACATGGATGTGCAAGGCCAGGAGTTTTCCTAGACATTCGCAAAGAGTTGAAGGCAAGAGGAATATGTTATTAATACCTAAGGAGCAAGACAGAGATCCGAAAAACCACACAAATGTGGTGCATATATAAATTGGAATATTTTTCAGTTGTAAATAAAAAGAAATCATAAAACTTACAAATAAACAGATAGAAAATACGATACTGAGTGAGGCAACCCGTGCCCAGAAAGACAAACAGTACATGTTTTCTTGCGCTGTGGTCCTCAGCTTCCAATCTTAAGATGTGAGTATATAACCTGGAACAACGGCAGACGCTAGAAAGTAAAAATAGATCATGGTAGGAGCTCACTATTGCGCAAAATAGGAGAAGGTGCTCTAATTTGGAAGATCAGTGGTAAGTCAGTACAGAAAGACAGGGGAGAGAATGGAAAAGTAATACTAAGAATGTCTTAAAAAGAAAGATGAGATCGTGTTAATTTAATTTATCTAAAACAACATACAAATATATATATATGTTTTAGTACCTATAGTTAAGTTATACAGTTTAAATTACATTATGTCACTTGGACTCTAACAATGCTTTCTTTCCAAGAGCCATAGTATATCTAACTAAACCACCAGTATTGGAGCACGAAAATCTCTTTTACAGTTGTTTTCAGGGGAGTCCAAGAGACTCTCAAATATAGGCTATTTGGTTGCCATACAGACATTAAGACTGAGTACTTATTACTGAAGACAACATGCATTTGAGACCTAAGACTCCGAAAACCCAAGTTGGATTTGTACTGAAAGTCTCCTTCCTCAGGACTAGCTTTCATAGTATTAAAGGGTGATATTCAAACATCTGAGGTAGGGAAGCATTTATCAGTTCAACCTAACTGTGGTGCCTATGAACACAGCAATGACCAGTATAGAAATACTTTCTTAAAAGTGTAATAGTAGAACTTAACATCTTGGTGATAACCAGCAGCTGTCTAAAATCTGACTTGAAGTCTAATCGCTAGACTAAAATTGTGCCTGGTACTGAAAACCTAGACAACTGCTTAGGGTTAGTGGCTTCATGAGTATTAAAGGAGAACATATGGTCACCACTTTTGTAAACCAATATAATTACTAACAACAGTCAAAGTACTTGTCCTAGACCCACAAATGACTGCAACTCTCACCCTTTATCAAAGAACTTCTCTTTACAACAGGTAGAGACTATTATAGACAACCACACTTGTTTCTTGGAATCTTGATATTATGGAATGTTGATCACCAACTGATCATCCATATATAATGAAATTCCTGGACCATGGACTCAGAAAACATTGAGAAAGGGGGTAGAATAAGTGTAGGTCCAAGAAATTTAGTATGCAATTTTATCTTCTAGAAAATATAGGTAAGCTTCACTTATGATATCTCAAGAATATGACTGCCTAGACAAGACCTGAAGAAGTATAAGTAATAAACATGCTAAAATAAAAGGGAAAATCTTGGTATCCAACCCTTAGACAAAGAACTACTGGTGACTATGTACTGAGAATAGGGAAAAACAGTGTTCCTGAGGTATGAATCTGCTAAGTGGATATTCAATGCCAAGTCCTCAGCCCAAATCATATACATATGAGTAAAACTAAGTGTACAGAGCAGGTTATAATTATACATTTATGCCTTTACATACACAGACACAATTACAAATGAAACAATAAAGTTGAGGCATGAGGGACATGAGAGTGTTTGTAGGAAGGAAAGAGGTGAGGGAAATTATGCAACTTTATTTTAACTAAAAAACTTTAAAGCAATACATCATCAATAGGAAGCGCAGTCATTTGAATGATAATCTTATAATCCCAAGTCTCTGTCATTTGAACAAGTGGTTCCCTGCTTTCTGCTTTCTGGCACAGTTTGGGAAGCCTTAAGATGTGCGACATTCCTGGAGCAAGCCTTAGACCATTTTCAGTGCATCATCTCTCTTTCCTGCTTACAGTTTAAGATATGTTCTCTCAGCTTGCTGTTACAGTTGACATACCAACTTACTGCTATGTTTCCTGTCATGATGGTAATGGGCACTTATTCTTTTGGAACCACACATACAAATAAACCCTTCCTTCTATAAGTTGCCTTGGTCATAGTGTTTTATCACAGCAATATAAAATTACAGGGGGCGGAACAAACACAAATCCCATCATATACACTATTCAGAGGATTGCATTATGCAAATGACCATTGAATTGCACGTACCACCAAAGCAAACAAATACATAAATAAGCATAAAAAAATAAAACAATCCAATCATCAATATCCAGGGAAATAATGAAAAGTCATAGTAGTTCATTTATGTGTCAAATTCTACACAACATTACTGTTCTCTTTGGTATATAACTCCTTTGCATTTACCTTTTCTAAATAGTTGTCACTGTTTTAGAAACCCCAAGAATGTAAGAAGCTGCACCTATTGTTGATTTCATTTCTTTGTATATTATCTCATTATCATGTCGCTGAAGTAGAAAGAAACTCGTGGTCCATCCTTTGTGTCAGCCAAGAGTAAAATACACATTCTTCCACATTTGTCAAGCCTAGTGGTTCCTATAGTCAATGTCACTTTTGAGAACTGAAACAGTAAATCCCACTGTGCAATTTTTCCTTGTTCATTTGTTGAGCTTTATGGACTGGGTGTTCTACTGTCCTAGCTTGTTTTCCTTTCCCTGTGACAAGTTCCATAACCAAAAACAAGTTGACGAGAAAAAGGATAATACAAATTTACATATTACAAGTCATTACCAAGGAAGATACTAGGACAGAGGTCAAGCAGGAAACTGTTGGCAGGAACTGAAGCCAAGACTGTGAAGGAAAACATCTTTTAGCCTTGCTCCCAAGCTCTTATTCAGCAACCTTTCTTATGTAGCCCAGTCCTACCTGCCTAAAGATCCTACCACTGACAACGGGCAGGGCCATCTTGCATCAATTAGCAGTCTCGAAAATTCCCCACAGACATTTCCACAGGGCAGTCTAATGGATACATTTCCTCTAAAGAGTTTTTCACATACTAGGTTTTTAGGCTGATAAAGAAGATTAACGACAGTAATACTCATCTCCTTTTATTGACATCAGGTATGCTATATTTACTTCTTTCTTATATGGAGAAAAAAGCCTTCTTCAATCAATTAAAACTTTCATTTAGTTACAAATTTCATCTCAATATTGCGAGAAGCAGACCCATATGGGATCTGATATATATTATATATTTATAGGGTGATTCTTATTCCTAATTATTTCTGTAGTTATATAAATAACAAAGTTCTTTCTTGTCATGAATAAATTCAACAGCTTCCATGTGTAAAACAACACTTTCTGCATATTGAGAGTCAGTAACTATATTGAGAAGTTCTTCAGAATCAATTAGTACTGAGAATGGCATACACTTGGGCTGTGAAAGGTTCCGGGTTCATGTCCCAGATGAGCTCCCACGTCCCACATTGGGCACCAAAATGTAAGCATAATTAAGGAAGTCCATGAAAGCCCAGAATAAAGGATACCAAGCATTTATCTGGGGAACACTCGCACTGTTCATGTTAGAGAGCTGCAACTTTATCCCACCTTGTGGGCGCAAGGAGCTGTAATAAAATTTCTGACCACAACACAAGAGAGCAAACATGCTTTCTGTCTGCACTTATTTGTCCACACATATTATCTCAGACAACAACTTAAAGTGCCGGTACCCAAAAACCTATTGGCTGAATGAATTCCCATAACACAATACACTTTATCAATCATTATACTTCATACTACCCAAACTGCTAAACAGACTGTTTATGCAGTAGAGAACAGGTGATAGGGCCTTGACTTGTGGAGCACAGGCTTAACTAAACACACTGTGCACACATTCACAGAGATCTGGGGACAGGTTTTCAGGGCTCTTCTGTTTGTATGGACCGTATATTCCATATTCCTAGAGGTTATAAGAGGGAGACACTTAAGATTCCTAAGGGAGGAGAGTCTTCCAAATGTGTATCTCACAAATGCAGTCTGCATGACAAAAGATAGACCAAATAGTACAGAGAGATTTACAAGAAGAGAAAATAATGTGCAAATTCGTCAGGCAGCAAAACATTAGCATGCTCAGAAAATAAAAGGAGAGCTTATTTGGCTAAAGCTGGGAGCAGAGAGAAATACCAAGTGAAAAAATGGGACTAGAAGAAAGGGCTGGGACAAACCAAGGCAATCAGGCAGTTAAGGAAGGCAATCAACGGTTTGTGGCTTAACATATGTCGATATTTGTATACTCTTCCATACTGAAATTAAAGAGTGGTATATGTACAGAATAGAATTGTTTAGATTGAGTTTCATATATTTTATGTATGTATTCTTTAACTAGGTTATAAAATTTACGTTTTGTATACTTTTAATATAAAGCTTATACTTCATTTGACTGTTTGGTAAGTAAGGAAACATGAAATATTCATCTCACTTTTTCTACAAGACACAGTCCTTAAGAAGCAGTTGATAATTTTTATGATCAAACAACATAAAAATAATCTTACCTTTGTTTAAATGTTTGTAAACTACATAAGTATATTTAAAAAAAATTCAATGTCCCAAATGTTTTTAGAAAGTTGTTCCACAGAGATTCATAATATAAGTGTATTCTTTAATTCAGAGTAACCCCCACAATGCAGGCTAGGAATCAGGCTGACGAAAGAGTTCCACACATGCATGCTAACATGCTTTTTGATGCTAATTAACGTGCTACATGATATCAGCCCACATGCTTCGGGTGGCAACATTCCTCTACTCAGCTATTTGAAAAAACACAAGCTCACAAGAATCACAGTCTCAAAATTGGAGAATAAAACTAACTTAACATAATGAGTTAGAATATTCTCTATGCTTTTATCTAGGGATAAAAATAAGAATTATTATCTCTTCTCAAAAGATATTCTTTTGTAATAAATAATCATACAGGAGAAGAATCCACCCCATTTTTTAGTTTAAAATATGCACACACATAATAAATATAAAGATAATAATATATTCATAATATATTTATCAATAATGTCTATAGCATATAAATATGTTAAGTATTTTCATTTATTAGTATGGGAATATATATTATTGGAGAAATGTTGTCCACATATTCACCCAAGAAACACTATGCATATCCTTGAAAGTGGAAGCATGTGTGGAAGCATGTTTCTGGGAACTGTAAATACAAATCTTTACTACACAATTCTCAGGGGAATCTAATCAATGCATAGATAATGTTAGGATCTTTACGATCTGATGGAAAGGTAATCATTACATACACATTTTACTATGAATTTAGATAGATTTATCATTTTTATGTTACAGTGAAAATTTTTTTAAAAATGGCCCTATATATAAGTGGGATATATGGATGGATATATTGTTTTATGAACTACGAGCAGTTATGATTTAGAGACGTGAGAAATATCACTATCTCCCAAGGGAAAGTGAAAGATTAATTATTATATATTAACTATGGAGACATAATGTCATTATCATAAGGTATAAGTAGGCTCCATTATAACCTAAGAACTGAGACTTCTTTTCAGAGAAATTCATTGAAAAGTGAGTCACTTCTCTCAGCTATACTGCTTTGTCTTCAGAAAATCCACCCATGAGTATCAATGAGAAAGTGGTCTGACTATTTTAATTTTAGTCAGTAAATCAAAAAGTGTCCCCATGCATTAATTCTTGGAACTTTTCTATTATATATATATATAATATATATATATATATATCAGAAAGGACTTTGCACATACAATCAAGGATGCTGAGATGGAAAAAATCCCTGAATTATCTGAGTGATTCTCAATACATATATACTGTAGTACTTGCAAGACAGAGGCAAAAGGATTAGTTTATGTAGTCAAAGAAGTGTTAATGGAAATAAGAGATTGGAGTGGAACAAGAAATTCAAGAACTTGTTAAGAAAAAAACCCACACACACAGAGGCACACATAAAGACGAGTAACATGAAGACAGAATGGTGAAAGAAAACATTATTTCACATAATATTCAATCCTTGTAACAGCTTTTTAAATATCTAAGTGTCACCAAAGAACTAATTAAATAATCCTTAACTACATACTACCATACTTCATGCCCCTGAAATGTGTGTAGAACAGTTCAAATTTATCCCAATTTATACTTTTAAATGCGTCATTTGGCTCTTGTCTTCCCTCATCCTTGGAAATGCTTCTTGAATCCCTTTTCATATCATGCTTGTCTGCTTATAAAGTCACTGTTGCTGTATCATGTCTATTCCTGAAGCCTTTTAGCGAACTTGCATATGCATATACTCAATCTTCCATTTTCACGTTTGTTTGAATGCACATCAGAAGGAAGACCTTTCTCCCTTACCACAGGATGATACTGAGGTTCAGAACACACAATTTACGAGAAAGTGTTTTGTGAGATGTAAAACACAGAGTGAAAAATATTCATTAGGACAGACCAAAGACATCATATTCACTGAGCCTCATTTTGCTTGGCAAAGACACCTCACACACCTTGCAGCACTTCACCTTTCAACAGCACAATCCAGTACAAAATAACATCAGGCTCAAACGCAGTAGAGGACTTCACATACATTGTAGCTAATAAGTGGCACAGCTGGGATTCATGTCTGTCTCAGAAACTTGTCTTATTCCAAAACATCATAAAATACTACCGAAAAAACACAAAACAAATAGCTTATTACCAGTGGGCTCTCTGATTACCAAGGTTATGGCGCATATAAAATGGCATATGTAGTTATGATTTCATAGATATTATCTTATGATTTAAGAATAAAATCAGAGTGATGTTATGATTCCAACTTCATATGCTTCTAAGTTTTGAATGTTCTGTCGATAGATGAATGACATCATTGATGTTAGTTTTCAAAAGTAAACTTAATTCTTTCCTTATAGAACCAGATTCAAAGACTATTTCAAGGTCTCTGAGACCTGGTTATCTCATTTTAAACAGAACATTTTTAAAGAACTCAGTAGGAGATTATAAAAAATGTTTGCATTGAATATTTCATCCGTTCAATACTATCCTTACATAAGAAATAAATGACAATAGAAGAAAGTTAGGGGCAGTTTACAGGTTTGAGTTGCTAATTATAAATTTAAATGTAGCATTTAATATTGCTGTCAACACATGTCCCTTGCCACTTCTAAATACAGTTATGAGATAGTATCTTAGCAATTTGACTTGGGTTTAATATACTTGTGAAAATTACCCAAAATGTACACTCCAACTCTTCAAATGTGTGACAGCTTTGGGGGGCTGTGGAATTATTGCTTTACTTTCCTAGACTTCTTCAGTTTTCCTTCCATTTGCTATCTTTTTCATTGATGCACACTGAATTCACAGAGGATTTCTCTCATTTGTTTAGAACTTATAACATATGTAAAAATAAAAATGTTGAGCTTATGGACAAAAGAAAGAGGCAGCTCTCAAGACAAGTGTCTATCATGCCACAATCTTTTCCTGCTTGATAAAAGGAGAAACACCAGCCCCTGCTATGGTCTACAACAAGGCCATGTTCTTCCTGCTATGTGCAAATAACAGCAAGTTAGACACCTGGTCCAAACCTGAGCCATCAAAGTCATTCTCTAGGGTGTTTTTGATACTGATGGTAGATCTGATGCACATGGAGAATGGAAGACACTTCTCTTCCATATAGAATACACACAGTGAAAAACAATGATAGGAGAGTCTTGGCAGAATTATAGAAAGCCATCCAGCTCTGATTTTAAATCCTTCCAGTGGTAAAAATAAAATGCCTTCCAATAACATTGCAATTTTTCACATACTGATTTGCATTGGAATTCTTAGCCTTGTAGATATAAACTTCCTGGATCATATACCAAAATGTCACCATTAAAATAATATTTGCTTACAGTATAATCACAAGTCAGAGTTTTTGTAAGATTTAATTTGTTGTATATTTTAATGAAAATTTAGCTACAAAATATTGAACTTTGGATTTTAAAATAAAACATGAAGATGCTATATTGTTTGCTTGTTTTGTTTAGTTTTTGGTTATTCATTGTCTGTTCGGAGTGTCTGATCTTCAGGGCATTGGACATTTAATACAGGTAGCAGTCTATACTCTCATACCCATGGCTAGACTACCTTTAGGTAAGTGAGACAACATTAATGTGCATTTCCTCTTGGTTATTATATACTAACAAAACACATCAAATGCAAATAAACTAGTGATATAGTAAATACAATATCATTAAAAATATATTATGGATGAAGAAAAAATCATCTTATTAGACATATCACATCTAGCAATGACTTCCTAAACTGAGAATCTCCGATATAACACCCACAAATCATGCAACATTAAAATGTTATGATGTTCCTAAATTCATCTAAAATATTTTTTAACTTTATTTACTTTTAATGCATATACTTGGTTTTGCATATATATCTGTATGGATATCTGTTTACCATATGCCTACAGTGTCCCTGAGAATGCAAAGAAAATGTTTTATCCCCTGAGACTGCAGTGAGACCTGGTGATAAGCTGTAATGTGGGTGCTGGGAATCAAACCTGAGTCCACAGCAAGTGCCACCAGTGTTCGTAATCACTGAACTACTTCCCCAGCCCCTCATTCTTTATTTCCTGTGTTTCAGCAAATATCATTGTCAGTACATGATCATGAGCTTGATGGAAATTTCTGAGAAAAAAAAAGTTTTCTTATGGCTGGTTAGAAAGATTACAGGTTCAGAGTATTTTTCTGATCTTGTTTAGAATCCAATTCAGTTCCCAACACCCATATTAAGTGTCTCACAACTACCAAGAACCACAGTTCCAGAGGATCTAGTGCCTTCTTCTGACCTCCCTCCTCAGGTACTACACTCAAGTGTTACATATAAAAACTGGAGCTTATATACACACACATTCAAATAAAAAATTAAAACCTTTTCTTTCTAAATGACTAACTGAAATTTGTGAGCTTTAGATGAAGAAACAAACAATGAGGCAGTAGGCAAGGAAAGCGGATATATTTCTTTAAGATTATCTTCTCTGGAGGTTAGAGCACATTCTGCTCTTCCAGAGGACCAGAGTTCAATGCCCAGCACTCATGTGAGGCTTCTCACAACCTCTTGTAATTCAGGGTTAAGAAAATGAGATCTGCTGTTTCCTGACCCCCTCTACAGGAAGTCACATTTACATTACATACATTAGCATAAACACACACACATACATACACACGGCATACATTATGAAGACACAAACACATAATTACACGTGACACATTCATGCACACAAGTATACACACAGACACACAATTTAAAAAATAAAAAGTAACACGATAAGCAACTATATTTGCTGTTTTTCATAGACATCTACAAATTAGTTGCTAATTAGGAAATGCCACAATTTATGAGGCAGGGTAGAATAAAAAGCCAATCTGAGTAATTCTATATTCCATCTTTTCCTGTTGAATGTGGTTTTACATTTTCTTATTCTTATCTGGTCTGGTTTTCAAGGAGAAAATGTTTATGCTTTTGGTTTTTAATAAAAGAATCTTATATTAATTCAGAGTATCTTTGGGAGGGCACTATTAAGGTTTAAAAGGAATCTAGCAGGAGGGTGAGACTTTTCTAAACTTATAGACATGAATGTGATAAGAATCCACTGAGCTCTCTGCTCCAGCTTTTGGTATTTGGGTCTTCATTTATCCCACTTGTCAACAACCAGAAAAGACCTGAGGCCTACCAGTTCCTATAGGTACATGGACTTGAGAGCAAATAACTCAGCTTATTGCCCCAGGAGAATTTTGGGTAGCTTAAGTGTAGTCTATGAAAAACGCTGAGACAGAGACTATATTACTGACGGTCCTGCTCCGTGAAGAATGCAATGAGTTAGGGTTCTGAGCTTTACTGGTTTGAGAGGTACTACGAAAAGCAACAAGTTTGTCCTCATCTGTAAAACATTATGATTAATAATTTTCCCATCACCCGGAAGCTTGCCATCACCCAGAAGCAGCAACACTTTATTGCTATGGGACATGCCATGAGATCCCACCATTTTTGCCCAGTAATGCAAGTTTACTACTCCTTTTTATTCTACAATATTTAAAAAGTAATGTGTTAACTACGACATTTCCAAACATACAATTATTTTACTTGTTATTAATCATCTCCCTCTGACATTACCATGGCCCAGTTCTCTTACCCGCTTCTACCTCTTCCCAAAGAGCCTACTTTTCTGCCCCCATGTCATATGTATCCTTTTACACTCTCTTTTTTTCCTTCGTCTAACCACCCTTAAGATCTTGGCCTAATTAATAGATTACTGTAACATATTCAATCCACATTTTGTCCAGAACTTTGCTAAATGATGTTATCTTTGCATTCAAACGACATTCATGCTGCAGAAAACTCAAAATATTTGTCAAGATGGGAGGAAACAGAGGAACCATCGTATTCAGTATAGGAGAAAAACGGACACTCAGGCAAAGAAAGTGTTTGGAAAGCTGCAGCAACTAACCATGTTTAGGCTGCTCTCTCTCTGCGCTTCCAAATAACATTCCACACTGTGGCTACTGTGCGGCTTAACTCAGTTTGCCATGTTTGATTTTAAAAGTTATAATCCTGTGTTTTAGTAAAATAAACACAGAAAGAAAATAAACTACAAAATGACTCAAAATATGCATTTATTATATTTTATCCTCTCTTAATATTGCTTATTATATTTCATTATATTTGTTATTTTATCGTAAATCTACTTTTCCTCAACTATTACCTGGGGAGGTGAGGGACACTAGTATTTAAACATTAGACAGTGACTGTAGATGGTAGTTAACAATGATGAATCTCCTAGTGGCAGTTCATATTGTTAAGTTTGCATTTTTGGCCATAAAGGACAGGAGACAGAGAAGGACCTTCAAAATGACAGCTATGATCACTAGGTCTTGACTGCAACTATCTGTGGAATCACCAATGGGTGACTCCTAGTTTCCAACTGAAGTATTTGGCGAAGAGATGGAAATTGTTTGCTTGTTTACTGCCACATGGTGTTAATTCCATAGCCCGAAACTACCACAAATTGCCTAGACTATCCCCATGATTCTCAAAGTTGTTTTCATATATTTTTTCTTAAAATGATTTTGATTTGTTACTAAATTCTTATTTTTAATAACTTTGGGGAAAGGAGACAAGTTAACACCAATAAACTCTGAGAGTAGTGGTCATAAACACTGGAAATGTAAGATTATAAGCTCCTCTGGTTGTGAATCCAGCACAGGCAACATACCTAGGTTTCACATTATGCCTATTTCAATCACAATTGAGTTATGTGAACCTTTAAGAAAAACACTCTCAGTTTTTGCCCCAAACTTGTAATGTTTAGCCCAGTCCAGGATTGTATCCAGCGAAAACGTGACAGTAACCAGCTAAGGAACAGGTGGGTTTTGTTATTGTTGCCTTTATGCTTTGTTTTTTTAAATGCATTCTTTGAAGATTTCATATATGTATACAGTTTATCTGAGCACATTGATTATACCTATCACTTACTGTCCCCCAGCTCCCCAGGATTTCCATATCTCCATTTAAGAGAATTTAATGTTTTAATCATATTCTTCATTCCTTCATTGTCTCCCAAATTCACTTGGCTTCTGTATCCACCCAACTATGTGTCCTTCTACCCACTCCATCAAGGTCAATTTGTGCTGGCCAGAGATTCTTGGATGTGTAACTTCCAACTGGAGCATAATCAGCTTACAAGAGGCTATAATCTTAGAGAAAACTGAAAACTGACCCCTCCTTTCCAGCTACTAACAATTGCCAATAGCTTCTCAGGTGCAGGTGTGATTTCGTGCATAACTATTCTCTCCCATCTGGGATTTGGTCTTCCTTAGACTTGCAAACACCTTGTGCATGCTGTCACATGCACTGTAAACTAATCTGTGCACTTCAACTGATGTGTCAAAAAGACAGTTTCCTTGTAGATAGCCATTATCTCTGATTCTTACACTCTTTCTACAACACCCTCCCT
This sequence comes from Ondatra zibethicus, assembly GCA_004026605.1. Lineage (NCBI taxonomy): Eukaryota > Metazoa > Chordata > Mammalia > Rodentia > Cricetidae > Ondatra > Ondatra zibethicus. Next base: position 13,905 of record PVIU01005105.1, read on the forward strand.
TTCACAGTGATACCTGAGCCTTCAGAAGCGATGGTATAGTATGCTCTATTTAGGGCTGAACATTGCTTAGTCTCTTATTCATTGTACTTTGCCCAGTTGTATGTCTCTATGCTAATCATCATTCATTGCAAATAGAAGCTTCTGTAATGAGGGTGAAAGATGTATTAATCTATGGACACAAGAATTATTCATTAACAGTCAGATTAATACTATGTCCATTTGACAGAAGAGTAGTAAAGTTTCTCCTAGGGCTTGTGACCTGACGAGTCCCAGGTTCATGGCCAAATAAAGGTGATGGCTTTGGATTTCTTCCTGTAAAGTTGACCTGAAAACTAAGCAGAAAGTACCTGGGTACTCCCATGTTATTTGTGCCAAAATTGCCCCAGGAGGCACACTTTGCCAGGCAGTCATTTTTGCAGTTCCCAGGCTTCACATCTAGGTATGAACGTGGCCTGTTTTTGTATTTATTAATATTTCAATCCCTAAGTTCAGTTAATGTTGAACAGTATATGAAGGTAAGAAATTAGAACCAGGTCATTAGTTCAGGGTTGAGTAGAGGGGATGAGTCCTTTAGAGACAGAAAGAAGGTAATGGAATATAGTTAATTTTTAAATTATTGTCTGCTAATTTGTATTTGGTTTTCTCAGAACCTGCTGAAACTGTGCAAACTTCTCAGTAATGGATATTTTGAATGGTATTCCAGAGCAGAGGAGACTCTCACAGAGGAAAGAAGCTGGCATTCAAAGACTATTTCAGTCATAGAAAGTGCTCATTAAACTATGTGTGGTGGTTCATGCTGGAATGAAATTATACTAGCATTCAGAAAACTTAGAAAGGAGAAATGTCACAAATTCAAGGCTAGCTGAGGCTATGTACTAATTTCCAGTCCACTAAATACTATGGAGTGAAATCCTCTATGAAAACAAACAAACAACTCAACAAAAATAACGTAATTAAGGAATGAAAGTGTAAATTAAATGTGATAAGGAGGCAGTTCCATTCATTAGTCAAGTGTTCAACATCCCCCACACCTGCTTTTGGTTCACACATCACCAAGACTCATATTTTGTGAGACCGAGCAGAGAGAATAAAATCAAGATATTTTGGGGAATTATTTTTTTTTAATTTTATTTTATTCCCTTTAAAATATTTTTGCTCTGCATGAACTTTTAAAAAATTATTTATTTTTATTCATATGTGTGCATGCCTGAGTGTATGCATGTGCACTGTATATATGTAAGAACCTGTAGAGGCCAGAAAAAGGCAGTGGATCTCCTAGAACTGTAATTATAGATGGTTGTGAGCCAGCATACGGCACTGGGACTTGAATTCAGGTTCTCTGAAAGGGCAATTAAATGCTTTTAACTGTGAAGCCATCTCTCTGAAAATGTGAAAACGTGATGGGAATTCTTCAAGACATAATCAACAAAGGCTAAGAATGAGATCCTTGGCAGCAAGGAAGCGCACTCTGCAGTTAGTCATGAGGTTCTAAAGACCTGTGGTGCAGCAGGTTATATGCACAATCCTGTATTTAAAGACCTTTCTTTTCTCAGCTAAATCCCTGAATGCAGATCAGACAGATAGGAGTCCTTTTGTTTCTCACATCAACTGCAGAAAGTGGCATTTCCCTACTGAGATTGTAATTGATGTCACCAGGAACTCTCAATCTCTGTCCACGGAGCATAATGAAAACAAAGGGTCAAACACCCATTGCTGCGATCCAGTTCAGTTTGTATGACCAAGCTCTGAAGTCTAGAATAAGCCGAAGGTTCTGATTCCCACCTTCAAAACCAGAAAGGATGATGATATATCAAAGATTTTCTGACAACACATTTTATAAGGAAGGAAAGACATAGCATTGGTCTTACTGTCTTAGAAATCTGAAATTTCCTCTTTATTGTTATTTGAAAAATAGATCTATTCTCTAGGTAAAGCATTTGCTAATTTGGAAGACACTCAGACAAAGACAGGCAGGATTTGAATAGGGAATGGGTGCCAGGGAGGAGTTTGTACATTGAAGGTGAGAGGAATGAGAGAGTAAAATAATAATACTGGCAAAAACCCAAGAGGTATATTTAAGGGCTCCAAATGAGCCAGCTGGAGGAGATGATTTCCATGGAAATATAATGGAATATGAGGCATAATAAATGGAAGTTGAAAGTAGGCAGCAGAATGCATTGAGAGATGTTCCACAGAGAAGACTAGAACCATTTAAAGATTCTGACTCAGAAAAGCAACAAGATAAAGAAGAAGCCTTAAAAGACCATTGCAGAGGTTAGTCTAGACAAGAGGTTTTTTTTTTTTTTTTTTTTTTGAGAGAGCAAGGATATGTGGATATGCATGCTGTTGAGAAATAAAGATGTGACCAGCCCAGGATCTTGACTTGTATTTAACAAACACCAAAGAAAGAGATAAAGATGAACACCATAACTACATAAAGATTGCAGTCACTGAACTTGATGAAACACTGTATGTTAACAAACTGATATCTGGGTATGTGCTGTGTGTAATACTGCTCCACTAGAGACTGGGAGAACCTCTTAAAACTCACCGGAATGATGAAAGAACTGTTAGAGCTATGTCAAGACCCTGGAACATGAAAAAGAGATGTGTTCATGTAAATGACGGACCAAGACACAAACGTGTGGTTTTCTCCATGTACTCAGACATAAAAGAAATCCCAAGTCTACGTTAGTTCGATTCTGTCCTTTACACCACATTTCAAGGCTTATATTCTCTCTGAATACACCATATTAAATCACTTCAACTAGCTCTACTAAAAACGCTTTCAGAAAATATTCATGTTTTAATTACACTTTTTGTTTTAGATGCAAAAAACTCCCTTAACTTATTGGAGTATTAGTTGTGTTACAAGAATATGAGAATACAACAGCAAAGGAATTTCAAAGGGGCAGCATCCTCTTATCTTAAGGTTAAGAGCTGCTCTGTACACCTCTTCAAATTATGCTTTCCTGCTGTCCTCCTCTGTAGTAAGAGGAGCGGGCTGTGTCCCACCACCTGGCTAGCTTAGCCCCCGAAATAACCACATAGAAATTGTATTAATTAAATTACTGTCTGGCCCATTATAGCTAGTCTCTTTTTGGCTAACTCTCACATCTTGGTTTAACCCATTTTTAATAATCTGTGTGTCACCACAAGGTCGTGGCTTACTGGGAAACATTTAGCATGTCTGACTCTGGAGACTTTATAGTGGCAGCTCTCTCTCTGTCTTTTTTTTCAGCATTCTGTTTTGTCTACTCCATCTACCTAAGTTTGCCCTATCAAAAGGCCAAGGCAGTTTCTTTATTTAACCAATGAAAGCAACACATAAACAGAAAAGCCTCCGACACCATTTCCCCTTTTCTGTTTAAACAAAAAAGAAAGGTTTCACTTTAACTAAGTAAAATTACACATAACAAAACAGTTATCAAGCAAGAACTACAGTTACCATATTTATATCTACTTTATCTTTTATTATAACTAAGGAAAACTATAATTATAACTATGCAGTTTTCAACTCCATCAAAGACTCCAGAAGGATATATTACCTAAGTAAACAAGAAGTAAGCAATTTTTAAAACTCTAGAAATGACAGAGACATCTCGGTGCCTGGACAGTTACCCAAAGTTCTTCTGTACCATTGGGGCATCCATCTTTACCCTACAAGACCATAGTATTCAGCAGAGGAAATTTTAAAGACAGTTCAGTCACTTTCTTCTGTGTCTTGTAGAATGTCTTGCAGACTTTTTCATGAATCAGGAACCCTGAAGGATCATCTCACCTTTAGGCAAGTTTAGCAGTCCTCTCTCTGCAGGTTCTTCATGTCCAGGTTATGTAATAGTCCAGACAAGAGCAGTTTCTTGTCCAAATGGCTAACCAATTCCATAAGGAGCCTCTTTGATGCCCATAATCTTTTTGAAGTAGATTGGTACTGCCAGGAGCAGACATGTCTCACTGTCATGAAAAGCCCTAAGTTATTAAAACTTTAAATGCCATATTCTGTAGTCTGTGAAAGATATGAAGAATGCCTATTTAACTGAAATATATCTCTATATATCTAGAAAATCTAACTAACATGACTACAAGCTTGATTATTATTGATGATTATCCATTAACAACCTATATTTCTTAACTATACATTACATTTTTTAAATGAACTACACAATCACAATATCTTAATCAAGATCAGAAATACATATACATATAACAAAATTGACCTTAAATTTATATCAATAAAGCAAAATTTATATCAGTGTAAATTATTTATATTTATATCACTCCTCCAATTGCTACTTCAGTTTTTGATTCTTCATTTTGCAAAGGGGATCAGGATTTGGTCCTAATCCTTGAATACAGAATATAATACAAATTATAAGTTTCTCTGATTTTCTTTTCTTTTATTAGAATAAAGTTTGATTAACGGGGAAAACTTAATTGAGAATTTAATTTTGAGCCAAGACATAACTCTATGCTACTGGCTAATTTAGATTTTCTATAATATTTATTAAACTGCAGGACAAATATCTTTTGTCAGTAACACATTTACATTTCCAAGAGCCTCGAAAGAAGAGACATTACACCAAAATATGCCATCACTATAACAGATCTAGAAAATTGTAACAGGATACCTTTCAATTAGTGGGTTAAAAACCAAAATTTAAACAATTTGCACCTAAGTCTACAATGAATCTCACCAGGCTAAAATCAAAGTATTACCTAGTTCTATTTCTTTCTGGTGACTGCAGGTTATTGATAGAATCCAGGCCCATGTGAGCATAGAACAGAGTTGCCTGCTCCTGACCTGGCTCTTTGCTGAGGACTGGTGCAGCCTTTACAAAATACTGGCATTCTTCATCTCCAGACCCCCTCTTCCACCTTCAGTGTCAGCGATGGTGGATTAAATCTCTCACCTATACCTCATATAGCGACCCCTTCTTCTACCTTCAGGGTCAACATGGTGGATTGCCATAGTCCATCTCTCACAGCAGTTAGAAGCTTTTGTCTCTGTCAGAGTACTGTGACCACTGCTAAAGGATTTGGTGACCTTTCTTGCCACACAAACTTACTATGGCCATCTGGATATTCTTAGAAAATTGCTCATCTCAAAGCCCATGTACGAAGCCATATTTTCAAATCAGTGTTGACTGTAAAGTAAAGTTTGCAGACCCTTAGTGCTAAGATGCAGATGTCTTTTGGGTGGAATGATTCTTCGTCTAGGAAAGTCAGTTTTTGGAAGGTGTTGTTTCTCTGTAGATACAGAGGATGTCATGGAAGACAGGCTTTATTACCATATCTAGTTCAAGACAGGAATTGTTAGTAAGACTTTTCCTTCATTCACAGATAGATAAATCAGAGAAGCTACATAAAAACGGGAATGACTCAGTTTGACTCCATTCCAGAAGTTTCATTCCACAGGCTAGAGATTACACTGTTTTTTGTTTGTTTGTTTTTGCTTACAAGGCAAACACTTTATTGACAAAGCAATCATCCTAGCCTTACGCTCTATTTAAATCAATTATCTTTTCCCTTTGTCATTTCAAAATCCCCATCATTACCCCGAGTTTTTTTTGTTTTTGTTTTTTTTTTTTTTTACATTTTTTCATTCTTTTTTGCCCCGCTTTGGTTTCTTGTCTTAATGTGCTTGGAAAAGCCCACGTTTCAATTTACTTATTCAATCTAGCTAGACCCATTCTATTATTGATGTTCTCTATTGCACTTTTAATTTCTTTGGATATCTTTTTAGTTCAAATAATTTTGTTTGATTTTTTTTTAAAATAGCTTGTAAACCTCTTTTAGAATACTGAATGATTTCTAGTTTGTGTTGGAACTTGTTTAATTTCTCGGCTGTTTCCTTTTAGTCTTGGATTGAATTTTGTCACCTTTGACTTAGGTCAGCTCATGATTTTGTGACAGTTTTGCAGCTTGTCATTCTGATCAAAGCACTGATATATTGGTTACTTTTTTCAGATTTAATAAACTCACTTGGTTGGTGCTTGTCTTCCCAAAAATTCAAACAGGTTACTCATCTTATCTGACCTGTACTATTCCCAAGGTTTTGCTACTTGGTTGACACCCTAATTTCAGATTTGCTGTGAGGACACTGCTGTTATACTGTCTTTGTTATACTATTAGAGTGTAGCCCAGCTCTTTTCATTGGGTGGCTTCCTTAGCTTTTGTGAATGCAATTTGCTACATCTTCTTTAATTTCTATTTTTAAAAAAGAAAACAAATTATCTTTTTCCATTATGCATACAAATCCCAGTTCTCACTCCCTCCCCTCCACTCATTCTCTCTGCCTACCCCCATCCCACTCCCCATCCACTCCTCAGAGAGGGTAAGGCAAATTGCTTTGGGAAAAGTCCAAGTCCTTCTCTACTATATCTGGGCTGAGCAAGGTATCTATCCTAAGAGAATAGGTTCCAAAAAAGCCAGTGCAAGCAGTAGGGATAAATCCTGGTGCTGCTGCCGGTGGGCCCGCAGTCTGCCCCAGCCATGCAACTGTCACCTACACTCAGAGGGACTAGTTTGGACCTATGCTGTTTTCTTTCCTGTATGACTGGAGTTGCTAAGCTCCCATTAGCTCAGGTAAACTGTTTTAGTGAATGTACCCACCATGGTCTTGACCTCTTTGCTCATATTTTCACTTTTCCCACTCTTCAACTGGACTTTGGTAGCTCAGTCCAGTGCTCTGATGCAGGTTTTTGCCTCATTTTTTTTACAGTTGCTGGATGAATGTTCTATGGTGAGATTTAAGATATTCACCAGTTTGACTACAGGGCACCCTCTCCTGTTGTGAACCGGAAGAAATGTGAAACATAAACATGAAAGAGCAAGGCAACTCCTCTCATGATGAACAGGATCCAGACCAAGAAATACAATACATCCCTTAAAGCACCACAGACCTACTTCATCACAGACCCCAACTCATATTGTTTTCATTGTCTCAGTACAGGACCAGAGGCTCCAGCACATGAGCCATGAATACAAAGCATTTCCTATTCTGACACCAATAGGAGATTTCCAAGGTATCACTGCTCAGTGTAGAGCACATCACAAGGGTCATAGGCATAAAAACACTCTTCATATCATAGTTCTGTCATTCTCTAGTTCCATGTTGAACTCAAAGGCAAGGTCACAATATATTCAATATCATATAAACAAATTCATTCATTATCCATTCATACTCCACTGCTTCCTGAGAGCTTGCAAAGGAAATTACTGAAGGTCTGAGTCATAAATATAAATATGCATCACAGACTTCAAGATTGTTAGCATTTCATAAGCACTTAATTTTTTTCTTCTAAACTAGAATGTTATCTTCATGACATAAGAATAATATTAAACAAAGGTATTGCCTTTAAATACATGCTTGAAAAGCTAATAATAAAAATATGTTTGTTTTTTCTATCAACTTAATTCCCTCATGATAACATATTAGTCTTTTAAGCAAAAGCGAATGACTTAAGTTACATTCAGAATAAAAGAAATCATCCTGTTTATTTCCTGTTTACTTAACCTTATTTCCAAAGTACTTGCCAAGTCAAGATAACATAAATTTTTTAGATGCATCTTATGTGCTAATTTCACAACTATTTCTGTCCTGTAATCACACTTACTCTTATGAATAGGAAGTTTCCTGCCATAATGCTTCAAGAACCAAGAATCACTGATGATTATTCTAAGGTTATGAACAAGAAGCTGGGAAATCAGAGATAAATCAATAGCTAAGATCCTAATATATCAATATTAAAGACAAGCATTGAATAGGAGAGCCAAATAGTCACTTAGTAATTTTTGCACCATAATTACACACATTTTTTGAGGAAAAAAATGCCCATTCTAGTCCGTGGTTCATCAAATCATAATTGGAGACACTAAACTGACTCAATGAAAAGATTTAAAATTTTAGGCTTTATGTTGTTTGCTTTGTTTTGTTTGTAAGATAGGATCTTGCACTGTGGTCTTGTCTGGCCTTGAATTTGGAAATCCTCCACTAGAGTGCTGGGATTACAAGTGAGATTAGAAATGAATTAGTTTTAATTAATAAAAATAAAACTTCGTACGGTTTTTCTGTTTTCCTAATGGGTAGCTTTTACATTGATTGACCACAGCCCTCTCAGATGTTATAGCAATGAATATGTTGACTTTAATGTTGACTTGTTGCAAATTAGAATCAGTTAAATAGAGAAGTCTCACCTGAAGAATGTTCCTGATTGTCTTAATTAATGTGAGAAGATGCATACCAACTGTGACCTGCACCTTCTGTAGCATAAAGATAAACAGGACAGGCAAAGGAAAGACTGTCTGGCATTTGCTTACATGTAATGTTTCCTTCCTTCCTTCCTCCCTTCTTCTTCTTTCTACTGACCTGACTTCCCCTTTGGCTACTGCTGCTGATCCATCATGATATCAGAACCAGCATTTCCAGATTTCCATTGTGGAGTAAAATCACAGAATTCCAGGAATCTTCCAGGTTTCTGAAACAGATTGGGACTATTGAGGTACCTAACCTCAAGACCTAGAAACTGCTGGTTCCTCAGCTGCCCAACTGCGATGCAGCCATTGTTATTTTAACCTATGCGGACTAAAAAATTATATACATGTATAATTTATCATTTCTTTATTAGTTATCCATATTACATATGAAATGTATATTTTATAATTTTTAGAACATGCAATATTATATATTCATATATATAATTCACATACTACTATATATATTAATATATATATATACACATATAATTATACAAACACACACACATGAATCTCATTGTCCTATTCCACTAATGCAATGGTTCTCAACCATACTAATACTAAAACCCTTTAATACTGTTCCACATATTGTGGTGATGCCCAAAAATAAAACTATGAAACAAGACAATTATTTTGATCCTACTTCAATACCTATAATGTCCTACTGTTGTGAATTTTAATGTAAATATATGATATGCAAGATATCTGGTATGTGACCTGTGTGAAAGGGTTGTTCAACCCTAAAGTGGTCTTGACCTAAAAGCTGAGAACCACTGCCCTAGAGAACCCTAACTATATGATAGCAACCAACTATATAGTAACACATAAAATGAAAATAATTCTTTGATAAAGCATTGCCTTTCATAATATACCTCCATATTATTTTACATTATTTACTTAACTTTACTTTTCATTAAAAAGCAATTTAACCTACAAAATTGATTTCATGATCTCATTAATAGAGCACCAATAGGTAAGATAAATCTTATTCTAGAATATTATATACAGTTTATCTAGGAAATGAGAAACTTTCTAATTAATTCAAACAATGATGAAAAAGAAGTCATAATATGTTACAGAACAGGAAATTGTTTATTAAACTATATTTAAATATGATTTTATTTTAAAGAATTATTAAAAACAAATTTTAGAGATTTGTTCATTGTTTCTGTTTTTAAATATTAATAGACCAGGATTCTGTTCGATCCTTGATGAAGAATCTCCTGCAGCCAGTGACCTTTAAGAGGCTGGACCAGCATGGAGCATGACTTTTGGGTACCCAGAGAAAACCGCTGCCAGCCCAGCACTTATTCTCTTTTGCTCCCACACTCCACACCTTGAGTTTGAAACTCCGTTCCTGTTCTGTGACTTTCCCCCTTACAATAAAGAATAATCTTGGAATACTCTTTTGGAGCTATCTTGGGATTATTTGACTCTTGTTCCTCCCCACCCCATTTTTTACATGTTCAGCTTCATCTGGCCCCCAACATCATGGACCTCTGCAGTGCTCTTGGTTCGTCAGCCATGTGGTGCCTGGTGCACTGGGCACTGATACTCCCCACCCGCAGCTCCAGCCAGCTGCTCAGTGCTTCTGGCTCATGGCCCACATGCTGCTCCCTGCTATCCCTTGCAGCACGTTGTCGAAAACTCTTGGGCTTTCTCCTTATTCTAACCACCAACTCTTGGAATTGCTTTGATTGTCTTTAATAATGCTCTTAAGTTGTTTTTAAAAAGCATATTTTTCAGTATCTAACATGCACAAAAGCAAATTGAGCCTGTCCCTGCTGCTTGCATCTCTCGGCCACGTGGCTGCAACTGTGACATCTGCTGGCCAGTAACAATTATTACTCCTACTCCAATTGACTGTAATTGCATTAGGATATGTAAAATCTGTAAAACTACAAAAATGCCCATAGCATATCCAGGAGTTCAATAATTATTTTTCTTATACTATAGATGGTATTTTGCAAAAACTTATGTGATTTTCCTTATACATCTTCTTATTGGATTCTAGGGATTACTTTTGCTTTTCATATTATCTCATTAAAATAGTATGATAACAGAGCAAAAAAATGAGGCAATTTTAGAAATTATACAGTCTTTTCAGACTAATAATGAGCAGATAGTTAGGAAAATCAACACTTTGGAGAGGGACAGAATCCAGTTAGTGTTGGAGAGTGCTGAGACATTATTTGAAAGTATTTATGTTGCTGAATTTAGTAATCGGGATGTGTTGAATAGTTATAATAGATTAATGGAAAAGGTATCTCTACAGGAAGGTAATATGCATGCCATCAAAACTGTGTCCAAGGATGAGACAGTATCTTTACTGGAAAAATTTCATACCTTGGAATCCTCAATGAGGGCAGTAGAACAGAACACTGATCAGGAAGACCATCTGACACAAAGTACCCTAAGTTAGTCAAAGAATATACATGGAAACCAATACGTATACATGATCTAAAAGAAATTAAACAAGCTTATAGACAACATTCACCATTTGTTAGGGAAATGGTGAAAATGTGGGGTTCAAGCAATAAGGCCACCCCACACAATAGGCTTCAATTAATCTATGTGGTCCTATAAGACAGACCTCAACTGCTTTGGAAGTGCTGCTGGAGAAAAAAGGCAAATATTTTAGAAGAACAGCAGGAAGCAAAAGGATTTGAGACTTTCCAAAATCAAACTCATTAGCAAGGGCACTGATTCTGGTCCTCGGGACCAGACTCCACAACAAAGGCACCTTGTCCTCATGCGGCTACCACAGCACCCTTCAATACTCGGGACAGGGTTCAGGAGCTAGGAAAGATAATTGAATCATATGTTAGGATTAAAGGGCTAAGGAGGACCCTTGAGTGACTTTTTACAAAGATTGCCCAAGACTGAATAATTAGGAATAACAGACCCAGAAGCTAGATGTGTACTTATTGGATCTTTGGCTTTTGAAAATGCCAACTTAGAATGCAGAAAGATCTTTGGGCCTTTAAAGATCAGATCAGCGCCAATAGATATATGGATCATGCATACAATGAATGTTGAAACATTTGACTATAGTACTGAGGCTTGGGTAGGATAAGCAATTTCCAATGGGGAACCTCTTTCAGCTAATGACCTTTAAGAAGCTGGACAAGGTTGGGGCATGGCTTTTTGGGTACCCACAGAAAACCCCACCTGCCAGAGCAACTCTTGCTCTCTTGTTCCCATGCTGTGCACCTTGACCCCCTCCCCAATCTGTTCCTGGTCCATGAGTTTTTCCCTTATAATGAAGAATTATCTTGGAATACTCTTTTGGAGTTAGCTTGTGATTATTTGGATTGTCCCCCCTACTTTAACCCCCCACCACTTTTATGTGTTCAGCTTCAAATGCTTATTTTATTAATTAAAAAAGAATCTATATATATATTTTTGATGTACATATAGAAAGGTTGTTTATTCTCAGTTTAATTTTGTAAAAATTTGCTCATTGGCAAGTTGAGCTGCCATTTTGAGTTTCCAGTGTGAATCAGAACAACAATTATTACATCTATAAAATCTATCATAAAAATGTGCTGTATTGTTCTGTAGTAAAAAGATGACTGGTGCCAGCACAAAGGTTCAGTCTGAGAGGTAGACCTTACAAACAAAATGAATAATATGTGCCAAGAGAAAGTCTTCTTGAAAGTTCTCTTCTGGAACTCTGATTCCAACATTCACCAATGACTTCCAACATTGCAAAATGTTCTTTTAGAGAAGAATGGTTGACTTTATTGCTGTGAACTACTCATATTACAATTTTGCTGTGCTAACAGGATTTTATTTCCAATGAACTTTAAATTGGTTCAGTGATGTGACCAATTCTCCAGGTCAAGTATATTCATTGTGACTTAAATTGCCAAGCCATTCACCTATACGTGTAGGTGTAGTCTATTTTATATATAATGAGAATAACTTATGTATGAGGGGAATCAACCAAGGCAAAGAGATACTTCTTACTGTTGCCTGAGGTTTCTGTCCTGCCCGGTTCCCCCAATCATTAAGTCCCAAAATAAATCACACAGAGGTCAACATTAGTTATAAACTGAATGGCCCATTAGCTGAGGCTTCTTATTAACTCTTATAACTTATATTAGCCCATTATTCTTGTTTATGCTAGCCACGTGGCTTGGTACCTTATTCAGTGAGGCAGTCACATCTTGCTTCTTCTGTGGCTGTGTCAGGACTTCAGACTAAGACTTCCTTCTTCCCAGAATGCTGCTGTTCTCATTGACTCGCCTCTACTTCCTGTCTGGTTGTCCTGACTATACTTTCTGCCTTGCTACTGGCCAATCAGCATTTTTTAAAAATATAATTGACAGAATAGAGACCATTGTCCCACAACACCTTACATTAATCAAAATCTTTATGTCATAAATAACAAAGATATTTATGACATAAGACAAAATCTTATGTCAGAAATACAATAAGGTAAATGTTAAATTGAATTTGCAACTAATTTCCTTAAAATGAATTAATTAAGGTAAAATTAATGAACAAAAGCCAAAATTTTTGATGAATATTTTCAGGCACTAAAACAATATTACTTAGAAAATAATTAACTTTTGTTTTACATCAATTATTATGCTTCAGACAGTAGATGTGATTCTTGCCTTTACTCAGATGAAAAGAACCCAGTCAGCTTTCTGTTAAAATTTTTATTATATAAATTAAAAATAAATAAACCTCTTTCATCTGAATGAAATTCAATAATCAATATAAATTTAAATATTATATTTAAAAAGGTGACATCCAAACCAGTTATTTTGTTCATACAAAAATAAATAGGACTAATTCTATTTGTGTAAAACTAAGAATCTGAGGTCACAACACAGATAAACAATCAGTATAAGAATGATATATGAAGGCACAACCTCTTTCTAATATGGAGATTTTCAACCGACTATCCTTTTACACACTAGTAAAACTCACTGTGTCAACAAAACTACTTAACAGCTAACTAATGAAATAAAGATGAAATCAGAATAAGGGACTAGGGAGGAAGTGGAAGGGAATGTGCACAAGCAGGAAGGAACAGGAAAGGATCATAGGAAAATGAGTCTGATAATAGCACATTTTATACATGAAAGTCCATAACGAAAACCACTTCTATAAAAATTAAGAGAGATAGAAAAATTGGAATCCCAAAATGATTATCTACTGTATATATTTACAGGAATAGAGAATTTAAAAGGACAACTATATGGACAGCTATAACATACCTATAATGAAAACTGAGATTATGAGAAAGACATTTAATCAACATTCTTGTTTGGTATCATTTTGAAACTCAGCAAAGCAATTATAAGATTCCATTTCCATGGGATTCTGTCACTACCCTGGTTGGTCACTCTAAGTTGCTTGCAACAGTAGCTACCAAGAGTAGCACCACACTTCCTGTCATTCTGTTTTTATGGACAGTGTTCCTTTCCTTACTGAGGCAAGCTTTTTATAATTCCATGTGATCTGACCTTGTGACTTGACATGCATTGATTTATGCAATTTATTTGAGGTAATCCTTCTAGATTTGAGAGTCCAGTTAAACTGGGATGGCAAGTTCCTACCTTTTCTCCCACAGAAGTTGCAGACCATTGAGCTATGAAGTAACCATATGAGCCATCTAATAAGCAGGTCACATGAAGAAAAATAAGGTGGCTCCAGATGAAGCTACAAGCAAACCAACCTCCTGATGGCAATCAATGAGAGTGACGGATCACACATGGAACACAAGCAAAAGGAACTCCAATATGTTGAGAAAGTGTGATCTAGGCTAGCATGTTACACAGAAGAAGTAACAGAAATGATCTGTTAACTGCCCTCATTCAATTTCAAACTATCCCCAGGAAACATCAAAGTCACAAACATGATCTCTCTTAGGCACTTACATGATTAGAATAAAATAAAATGTATGCCAGGTATTTAATTCGGCATAAGTGATTTCCATGTGTCCAGCTCTTTGGGAGATACAGAGCCATCAGCTCTGCCTATACTGAATGCTAACTGGCAACAGTCTAGACCAGTCTCTGGAGATGAAATAGAAAATAAACACTCAGCAAATTAGGATCCTGTCATTCTGTTCCACACCCTGGCAACAGAAGTTCTTGTCTCTGCTTCATCACAGGTTTGACGTTCTATGTTACATATTTTCCAAACTATTGAGAACTATTGATAAATGTGAAAACTGAAAGTGACATAAGATTTAAAAACAGTAGTTTCATCAGTAAAGCAAAGTAAGCATATACAAATGCATAATCTGGAAAAACACAGAACAAAATGAGAAAATCAACAACTATGCTCCCTCAAATGTCCAAATAATTTGATATATTCTCTCTATGAATTAATTACAAAACTACCCTGAAGAAGATTCTATTCTGGTTTCAAATTGAATGCTGACTGAGTACCCCTGTTCAAGTGGCTTAACGTCTTCATGCCTCATTTTACTGAGCAATTAGAATGATAATACATTTCCCTACATGCACCACAGGAAACTGGTTCCAATAAATGAGATAATATATGTGAAAGTGCTTTTGAAGACTACCTAAGAGGGTAGTAAATGACACAAGAGAAAAATATTAGACACAGAATACAGGAGTTGGAGGGGAATTCCGAGGTCAGGCTATGCTACATTTGCCCTGCATTATCATCCACTTTTGCTTGACCTACATTGTAAAGGCAGGTCACTGCATTCTCAGACAGCTCTAATTATTAGTAATGAACTTAAAGAATCTGTGACCTTGTCATCGCTAATCTTTGGCCCTATCATTTTTTTCCTCTGCAACCTGAGAGGACATTTCTATTCTTCCTCTTGTTCAATTCAGCACACACACAAAAGCCTTCTCTGAAAGTAAACAAAGGCACCTGAGCACAGACCTGAAAATGCATGGTTGTAAATTTGCCTCGAGAAGTCAGACATTTCTTTCAATAAATTAATGTCCTTTAATGCACCAAAGATAAAAAACAAAACCCAGCAAGATGTTTTCCTGGGAGCATCAAGGGAGTCTTCCCAGATTAAGCATCTCTAGAACTGAGCTTTGAAAGATGGTTATGTTCATGCAGGAAAGAACTAAGATGGGAATTTTTGAAAAAGGCAAACAGTGATAGTCCTTCAAAGACCGGTTCCCAGCCTCATGCTAGTAAAATGTTCTTACACTGGCAGTGCCTTTTTATTCAAGACAGATTATTTATCTACTTCCCTGTGACCCACAAAAAAATGATACCATTTCTTTGAATGCATTACAGATATTAAGAATAAATGTAAAACCAAAACTAAGTGTTAGACATTTAATATGCTGGGAAGGTCTTCCCTTGATACACTCTAACTCTTTGGAGGTAGAGAAGTTGTAGAATGGCTTAATGCTATATAAAGCTCTGAAAATAAAAATAACAAACATCCAGTTTTACATTGAACTACAAACTGTACAGTATGGCTGTGCTCTATTCTTCATTTTATTTAATATTTCAAGTTAAATATAGAATCGTGTGTTCTACTAAGTTTTTACTTTTTTTGGTTACAAACAGTGGGCCCAGCTGAATGAAATATATTGACACTTAATTTTTATTACCACATATATTACTTTTATCTCTTTTTTAGATATTTGAGATACTTGAGATCATGGGGAAACACATCATTTTTATTGATTCATGAAAACCAGTGAGTACTTTTAAGTGTGGGGGGACCATAAAAACCCCAGTGTCATGATACCCATATACTGAGCAACCACGGAGCATAGTGTTGGGAGTGTAGCTATTTTAGGTCCTCTGCTCAAGCAGCAAATAAGATGATGATGTCACTGTCAAAGTTCTGAGTTCTTGAACTATTTATCTAGTTACCTTCCAGTGTTTATACACTGACACAACAACTCTGAATGCATGGAGAAAAATCAACGTGTATTTGAGAAGCTTACTTTTCAGTCTCAATTTCTTTATACATTATTGATTCGCAGAATTGTGAAATGGCCAGTTTTACAGCATTTTTTAATATTAATCCGTATTTCTAGTTAGCTTATCTTTTCTAGAAACTGTTCATCATAACACACCCATCTAGGAATGATAGCTCATTTTTTTTACAAAATAAATTACCCCAAAATGAATTATTTTAAATGCACAAAACTATACATCCTTAAACACTATTGTCCTTGTAGAGTATTTACTGGAAAAATTCTGTATCATGCAGAAGCAGAGTCTCAGTTACTTTTCTGCAGCTGTGACAAAATAACCTGACAAGCCCACCTAAAGGAGCAAGGGTTTGTTCGGCTTACAGTTCAGAGTATACTCCATCATGTCAGGAGCCCAAGGCACCAGAAGCTCAGGGCGCTGTTCATTTTGCGTTTGTAGTCAACAAGCAGAGATTGATTTATGTGTTTGCTCACTAGAGTTTCTCCTTTTTATAATGTGCGGTACCAATCCAGAGAATGGTACTACCCACAGTGTGCATAGGTCTTCCTACTCTGGTCAGTCTACTACATATAACCCTTCCTAGGTATATTCATGAGCTCGCCTCTCAGGTGATTCTAGAGCTTAGTAAGTTCAAAGTTGAGACTAATCATAAGCAAAGCATGTAACCACATAGCAGAGATCTCAGGGGGAAAGCGGAAATGTGCTTTGGACATAGCTATCCATTGCTTACTTCCCTGGAATTACTTACTGCTAAAAAATGGGTGATCACAAACCATGCATAATGCCATTTTCTGGCCTGGTATGAGAAGGCATATGTTATCATTGATATGGCAGTATTTATGAAAATTTATAAAATTAAATAGATTTCCTGCTATGAACTTTGAACAATTTATGGCTTCACTAGGAATTTTCCTGTCCCATTAAATAATTAACAGGATCTTCAGTTCTTGAAGGTGTCACTGTTCCCAATATGGTTCTTCTACTCCCGGCATAGTCTCCTGAAACTCAAATTTAGGTGCGCAAAAACAGTAAAATCCTGAATAAATTTTCTTCTGTAATTTTGAGATTCAATTATCTGTGACCTAATGTTCCATAAAATAACTCAAGTGGAATGTGGGGCTCACACAACTCTCTGAACATTTAATTAGCTTTACTGGCCAGGTGATTCCTTTTTTTTTTTTTTACCTACTAAATGTTCTTTATCCAGAATAGTTTTGTCTATATTCAAACAATAACTATAAAATCTGTAATTTTAAAAACTCAATTACAAAATCAAAAGCCTTTGATAAATATATGTTCAGACATCATTTCACTCAATCCTCAAAAAATGCCCAACAATTGCTAGTATTCCACAGAAGCAGTAGAAGTGGAAAACAAAGGCCAGTTCCTAGGTTCACACGTTTGCAAATTTCTAAAGAGTTTCTTACTTCAGTGTCTTAATTTAAAAAAATGTGAATGGTGTTGTGGTATTACTCACTATATTTGTCTGAAAATTAACCAAGTTGATTTATTTAAGGCCCATAGAAAAAGAAAATGAATTGAGACATATAAAGGTTAAGTCATTTGCTAAAAGTTGTTTTCTCGACAGCCTTCCTGATTCAAAAGATTTTCTGTTACTTGGTTCTCATTGCTGCAAGATACTTTGGGATCTTCTCATATTGGGTTGCCTTGCCTAGCATTAAGATAAGTCAAGGTGCCTTTTTTTTTATTCTGAGACAGGGTTTCTCTGTAGCTTTAGAGGCTGTCCTGGAACTAGCTCTTAAAGACCAGGCTGGCCTCGAACTCACAGAGATCCACCTGCCTCTGCCTCCTAAGTGCTGGGATTAAAGGCATGTGCCACCACCGCCCGGCAAGGTGCTTAGTCTTACTACAATATTATATACTATGTTTTGTCAATATCCATAGGAGATATGCCTTTTTCTGAACAGAAACAGAAGAGTCAATTGTGGGAGTGGGGTACAGGGTGTGGGCAGGGGGAGGTGGGGGGCATACTGGGATGAGAGAGGGAGGAGGAAACTGCAGTTTGGGTGTATAATATTAAATAAATTTTTAAAATTATTCAAAAATATTATTTTAAGGGTGTAGTCAATATGAGGAGGTCAAATAGAGTAGAGACCGTTCTACAGGCCATCAAGACAGGAAGCAAATCCCTTTGAAATAGTTTTATGTGAGGAAATGCCACATAATATAAATTGTTATTCCATACGATTACCTTTATCTGGCATTTGTTTAAAGAACAAATATGAGTTAATAAAACTGTAAGGAATCAAAGACAAGATTTTCCCCCAAACAATGACAATTCTGTTCAGAGAGCAGAAATACCATTCTTGGTGCAGAAAAACTATGTTAGGAGATGTATCGGAATATAATTTTATACATAATTCCTATCTTGCTTGGAATACTAGCAAACTTTCCACTGAATAAAACTATAACTGAAAACACAGTACTCAACAACAGCTGACAGATGTTCCTAAACAAGGCAACACATCTAACCCTTGCTAGCCTTAGTGATAATCACACTTTCCCGGGAATTACACTGACCCTTCACTGCCCTGACCTGTGAAGACCCATGGTTGTGGTAATGCTTCTTCTGCCCAGACACTGACCACCATATGATACTCAGCCATGTTTTTCAAAACAGTTAAACGAAACCCTGAACATACTAATAATAATTTTGTTAAATGTCATCCTTGTTTGTATTCCTGATTATTTTATTAAAAAAGGAAATTTGACTGTGATGTATGATAAAATATATTTAATATTATATTTCCCTATTTCTATTCAAGTACTTTTGAGAAATATATGGGTAAAAGTTTATATGGTATGTACTTTAACACAGGTAGTATTTTCTAATGTACAATTACAATCAGATTTTCATTAATTCATTTTTACACAAGTATTTTATTGAATGTTCATTCTACAGGAAAATTCTTTCACTGGACATGAATAAAGTAATGGTTCTTTGTTTTTGTTTGTTTGTTTGTTTGACTTTTTAAAATTCCAGGTGTTTACAGAAAGCCAAGTTCCTAGGTTTGTTTATCAAAAGACTCCACATAAGATCTTTCTACATAGACATACCATGAACTTGGTCAGTGATTCAAAGTCCTGGTTATATATAATTTCTTCTTAATTTTGAAATGTTGCATAGAGATAACTCACCCCCTGTGTTGATCATGAGGTTTTCCCTAAATTCAATAGATTTAAGGTAAATGCATTCTTTGATCTTAAATCTTCCTTATTTGATTGTGTTAAAATGGTTGTGTAAGCAGCACTATTCTGTGTGTACTCCCTCACAATCTCCACTTCACAATTTACACTGCCTGCCTGCACTCTTGAGACAGTCTTTTATGGAACTGCTCTTCTTACACATTTTTCTCATTTTATGTACATTTTATAGTTATTTAGTATTCAATGTGTTTTCTGAAATAAAACTATCATGTCAATATTAAGAATATATCCAAAAGTTAGTATAAATACAAAACTAGTAGGATGATGCGATTTCCTAATAATGTTAATTAATAATATAAAAAGTGATAGAAGTTTCTCTCAGTGATCATAAATATGTGTAGCATGAGGGGCCTGCTTGTTGGGGTTTCTGTCCTGCCCAGGTTCCACAGCCAGTAAGCCCCAAAGAAAACACACAGAGAGGTCTATATTAGGTTATAAACTGATTGGCCCATTAGCTCAGGCTTCGTATTAGCTCTTATAAGTTATATTAACCCATTATCCTTATCTATCTTAGCCACATGGTTCAGTACCTTTTTCAGTGGGGCAGGTCACATCCTGCTTCTTCAGTGGTCCAGGCAGGAATGCCGAGAGAGCTTCCTGCTTCCCAGAATTCTCCTATTCTCCTTGCTCTGCCTCTACTTCCTGTCTGGTTGTCCCACCCATACATCCTGGCTAATGGCCAATCAGCGTTTATTTAAATCATGATTGACAGAATACGGACAATTCTCCAGCACCACTTCCCCCTTTTTTTTTTTTTTTAAACAAAGAAAAATATCCATAGTCCATTTTTTGGGAATGTGGGCATAGTATTCCAGGCTACTTCCAGCTGGTTGGGAGCACTGATAATCTTATGGGGACCCAAAGAAAATTTAGAGTTATGATCAAGTCCTGACTGGAGTATCCTATGAAGCTTGATCATCTCAGGCAGCAATCTTGAATCTGTTCTGGATGTAGAACTCAGACATCCGGGCCATCTGTTCCTACCGGAGATCTCTCAGGTGGTCTTCCTTGATCAAATCTGAGTTTTCTTAACTCAGAATGCATCCACAGCCTCTCATTTCCTGTGGAAACAAAAGCAAAATCTCTTCTCCAAAGTAATATACCTTTTGACTTCAATTTTGAAGTCAAGGTATTTTCAAAATACCTATCTTGGATTAATTCAGCAGCATTTATAAGCAGATATCTTTTAGCAGCTGTTGGTCCTTCCTCAGCATTCAAACCATTCAAAGAGAGCATAATAACATACAGTATCAAGATTCTCTGTGTGTTTTCCGTCTTTATGTGGCTTTATTTTAAACTCTATTTCTTTTATTTTTAATTTTTGGCTTTTTGAGACAGGTTCTCTTGTGTATCTTTGTCCTGGAATTCCCTCTGTAGACCAGGCTATCCTTGAACTCACAGAGGCCTGTCTCTGCCTCCCCAGTGCTGGGATTAAAGGTGTGTGCTATCACACCTTGATCTCGCAGAGATCTGGCTGCCTCTGCCTCCCAAGTGCTGGGATTAAAGGCATGTGCCACCACTGCCTGGCTACTCTCTTTCTTTCTTTTTTACTTTAAGAATTTTAACCTTTAGCCGGAATATATTTTTAAGACACTGTAAACCATTTAGAGGTTTTCTTCATCTTTGAATCTCTCATTACTGTATATCTCTCTTTTTCTGACTACACAAGTCTTAAATTTACCAAGCTATTTGTGGAGGATGAAAAGCCGTGGCTTTGATGACTGGATCCAGCCCATTCTTTAGCTTTCTGCAATTCCAGCCTCATGGCCGAGGTACCAGCTGCAGCCATCTTTATCGCCACAACTCTATGGCGTTGCAAGGTCCCTGCCATCAAGCAAGCTGCAGCATTCTGCTCACAGACCACATTCAAATGATCCCTGGCCCGACTGCCTGCCTAAAAGAGTCAGAGTTTGCCCTGGCAGGATGGCCCAGAAAGCCAGCATTTTAAAATAGTGCAGCTTTTTTTCTGCTATAGCTGAAAACCGAAAAGCATTTGGTTGGCTTTTCATCAACACCATTTAAGTGTTTCGTGGCAGGACCTCTTAAAAGAGCTAAAGCTGAGTCAGGAAGCCTCTCTTAGATGAGAGCACTTGCTTGCCTCTAGCAAGCAGAACAGACCCGAGAAATTGCTGCTACCAAGAAGACATGCTTTACTCTATTCTTTCCCAAGCTTTCTCAGGCTTTCTGTGGATGCAGTTATCCACGTGGGCACCATTCTGTAGTATAATGGCCTGGTTGGTTTCTGTCCACTCACCAGGTCCCACAGTCATATAGGTCCCAGAGAAAATCACACAGAAGGTCTACATAGGTTATAAAACTGATTGGCCCATTAGCTCAGGCTTCATATTAGCTCTTATAAGTTATATTAACCCATTATCCCTATCTATGTTAGCCACATGGCTCAGTACCTTTTTCAACAGAGCAGGTCATATCCTGCTTGTTTGGTGGTCTGTTCAGGAATGCCGAGAGAGCTTCCTATTTCCCAGAATTCTCCTGGTCTAATAGCCCCGCCTCTACTTCCTGTCTGGTTGACCCACCTATACATCCTGGCTAATGGCCAATTAGCGTTTATTTAAATCATGATTGATAGAACACAGACAATTCTCCCACACCAAATATGGGATACCAGAATAAATTGAAAATGTGTAAAAACAAAATAAAATTATGACAGCTCATTTTATATGATATTACATGAATAATACTTGTGAAACAGATGAGTGAAAGCATAGGAGAAGACTGATAAATTCCTTAATTTTCATATATTAAGTGGGTATAATTTTCTTTTAATATTAATAGAAGACTATACAGTAAAATTTAAAAATAAATAAAATTAAATTGGTAGTATATTCAGAAGTAGAAGATAAAAATCCCTATCTCATTTCTTCTTGTCATTAACATGGGAGTGAAAATAATAAGGAAGTATTAAACACATAAATGAAATAATCAGGAAAACATTTAATAAAATTTAAATAAAATTATGATATTAAACCTTAGAGAAATTTATTTTAAAACAAGTTTGTTATACTTTACAATTTTATCATTTACTCAAGAAACAATCAAATTCAGAAAAAAAGAGAAAGGAAGAAAATAAGCCACATATTAAAATGGGGAAATGTCCCAGAGCCTGGGCTACATAGAGAGTACAAGGGCAACCTGCCCTACAAACTGAGACCTTGTTCTTAACAATTAAAGAAAGAATCTAATTCTTAAAATTAAAGGCAAGATCAGAAAGTAAAAAAATAAAACAGCATTTCAAATATGTTTGAAAAAGAAAATGGACTAACGCAACCATGAAAATACAATGTTTTGAATATTATGACTCAAATTCGGCTATATGTAGCTCAAAATACACTTGATAGAAAATATTACATAGCAACAGAGATTTGGCATCTGATTCATAAGCCTGTCGATGTGAGTTGGTTCCTGGGACTCATTAAAATTGGATAAAATACTAACTTTACTAAGTTTCTCTCTGACCTTCACATACACACCAGCATATATGCCCACCCAGATATCACACATACACACACAGAAAAACATCACACATCTTTCTCTATCCTTTCCCCTCCTGATCTCACCCTCCCCGTCACACACACACACACACACACACACACACACATAATGACATTAAATTCAAAAGATTAAAAAATTTCACACAATAAGGTTAAATGTGTACATACAAAGACAAATACATGAACTTCATATAAAATAGATTTTTAAAGGATGTTCATGTAGTGCTGATCTAACTAGGCCCTTGACTCCAGAATATGAGAGTTCCTGAATTCTTCTACCTCAATTCATTGACTGAAACACAGTGATAATTCATTAATACTGAACAAAAGGGATGGTAGAGGAAGGTCCATGTGAGCAGATGAGCATTAGAAGAGATGTCACATGGTTCCCCAGGAAGGCTCTACTCTTCAGTTTTCTTTGCTTATTCTAAATTTCATACTCTGTTTCCCTTGGACCTGTTGAAGATGCCGCCTGTAACAGTTTTGTCCACTGTAGAGATGACCTTCATATTTCTCTTTCCAAATGGCAGGTAAACCCCATGAAAGGAGTGACCACATGCTTTCCTCCAGTATCTCCACCCCTATTCTACCACCAGGTACTTTTCAGGCACTCATAGGAATTTTCTTAGGTGGACTAAACTATACCTGAGTGTAGCTTCCAGCCAAATCATGAAGATTACAGGAAGCAGCAACAATAACAAAGATAGAAAATATAAATATAATCATGGCAAATTTCATCAGAAATAAAAGACAAACACACAGAAGGCACAGTAAACTTAGAAGAGTTGCCTACTTTGTGACAACTGTATTGATTACTCCAGTTTTTGTTTTGACTAACTACTTTGATTACCTCACATTACCACGCTGACAGAACTGTTTATATTGGACTTTATTTTACTGGGAATGAAGACATAGGGGCGTACAACAATGTGTCTACTAAAGTCAGTGAATAGCAAGATCCTCTCTGGAGAGTCTTACCCTCGAATCTGAGTTGCTGAGAACAGCAGTGTTGAAAAAATGAAGTTCTAAAGTGATGTCATCTACATGGGAAGTAGAAAAAGACAAGATCTCCTGAGTAAATTGGGGGCATGGGGACTGTCAGGGAGGGGAGAAGCAGGGAGGGGAGCAGGGAAAAATGTAGAGCTCAGTAAAAATCAATAAAAAAAATAAAGTGATGTCATGTCCACATGATTACTATTCATTGAAATTTCTAACTTATGGTTTCAGAAAATTTTGGCTTAATAAAGATACTACAAAAACTCAAAGCCAGTGTGCTAACATTCTCTCTCTTTTTTTTTTTTCTACATTCACCAAAGTAGCACAGTAACTTGACAGGGCCAACAGGGTCCTAGTTGTCAATAATACAGCTGCCATAACACAGAAGCCTTATCCAAATGCCACTTGCATAAGTTTCCTCAGTTCTACAGAGGAAGCAATGCTACCTTCCCTCCTTACATTTTGTGAAATTATAGTGAAATGAAAATGGTGTCCTCAGTAAATGTGAAGTCATATGTTTTCTAGTGCTTTCTTACCTGTCACGATGCATAAAGAAAGCACTCTTTCAACATCAGTCCATTAAGAACATATTTGCTATTGAATTATTAGTCAAAAATGTCTTTGCAAAGGCAGCACAAAAACCAACTAATGTGTTAAAAACAAGTAGAAGGCCATTCAAGAAATACACTCTTCTGAGGTAGGACTGACAGACAGGCTACATCATCACACACAGGTTTTGAGAGGGCCACTGGGCTGTTTGGCAGTTTTCTATTACTAACATTTTATTTTTAATTTTACTGATGGTAAACCTGTAGGAAAAACTCTAGAACTTCACATAAGAGGCTGGATAAGATATCTAAGTAAGATCCTCTTTACTTAGATAAGGAGGATCAGTATAGACAGTAGCACTGAATGCTGTCTATGACTTTTAAGGTGACTTACAGCATGTGTGTACTATTTCATTCTCTCTTAGTTCAAAAGCCTATGGACACCTACATTTCTATCTTGCTTTACATAATTAGCATAACTTATTTGAAAAATTAGCATATACATAAAACTTTGTTTATATTATCATCAAAAATGGGTATTTGTTTTTTTTTCTGGAGTGACAGGAAAACTCACTAGAGATTGGAACATGACAGAACACATGACTTGTAGTATGAATCAAAATGCACCTTTATAGGAAAAAGCAACACACTCAAATTCTACTCCATGTCTTCTGCAAATTTTTCATCAAGACTTGGAGATTTCGTGTGCGTGTATTTGTGTGTTTGTATTTTTTAATTCTTAAACAATATATGAGTTTCAATTTGATTGCCAAATTAATAAATTACTTAATGTTTGAAAACCTTAATGTTCCCAAAGTTAAAAAAGTACCAGGCCACATGTAGCAACTTCTCATGGGGTAAGTATATGTGAGTCATTTTTTGATGTAATTTACCAATTTTCAGATGCTTTTCTTGTAAATCCTTATGGTAATGAGATAAGTTTCTGTTTTCTTGAATATATTATTATCTTTTACATTAACCTGCTTCAGTGTTGTCTGCATAGCTTTTTATAACTTCCTCCTTTTTTATCACAGTGGAAAACTATTTTGGTTTAAATATATAATCTCTACGACTTTGAAATGAACTAATATATAAAAATGAAAACAAATACAAAGTAACATTTTTTTCTTTTCTTCAATCTGGATAATTTATGTTTGTATTATATCAATCTAATTGTAAAAGACTCAGTCCCTGAAGCTGAATTTGTTGCTTATGTCTTCTTTATATTCTATAACTCAAAAGGAAAATGTAAAACTTCCCATAAAATAAAACTGCTGTTTTTTATACTCTCATTTTGAAAGCATATAAATATGAGCCTGACTTATGTATTGATTTCTAGCCAACTTTCAAGATGATTGATTCGCAGCCCAGAATATCCAGTGGCATCAGAATAGATAGGAAGAGATGGGAATAAGAGTAAGAGTGTTTTCCAGCTGCAGCATCACAATGAAAATGTACAAACAGGAGAGTTTGTTTAGAGAACACAAAATGACTAAGGGTTATACAGGAGTGGACTACATTATCAACAAAGGAAGGAGATTCAAATCACTGCCAGTATCATCTTGTGAAAACAATGTTAGAACAATCATTAATGATGTATGATTCTGACAAAGGAGGATGCTTGGGTGAATTAAAATGTGCATATCAGGTGTTCTCCACAGGGAAAAGCATAGAATTGTTTACCTATCAAAAGGTGATTTGGCCCAGGCATCATGTAGTTGATGAACAGGAGCATTACTGACTAATCTTCACTTCTAATTACCCCCGTGAGCTTCCTAAACCATTATTTAAGCTGTAAGCCCAGGCCTCGCCAGCTTCTTTATGTACATCCTGAAAAGGCATTTGTGACAGCCTAAAATGATCAACAAAGTCAGTCAGATATTTTGTACCCAGCATAAATGTGCAACCCTCTTATTTTTTCCTTTTAGATCCATAAAAGATTCTATCCCCAGAGAAAATGAAGGAAAAACACAGATATCCATACCTTACATATAAGAGTGCTTATTATAAAAAGTTTAACTCATTAGCTCAATAGACATCAGCATATGGTTGTTTTTAATTATGAAATATCGTTTCAACTGACAAAAGATTTTTTATTAAATATATTCATTTCTTATAATACAAAAGGAAAATTTTTATATGGGTGCTATTCTTTTAATTTAAAATATTATTTCCAAAGTATTTTATTGGGGGAAACTAAAAATAACATTTACAGTACAATGTTTCTGGTCACAATTTGTAGTGAACTGATGTAAAAGATCTCTATCAATCTATATATGCAAAAGTGAAGAGGCCGTCTCTTTGTTCTGGCGTTGTCTGTACTCAATGAATATGCCTTATTTGATGACGTGACAAAACTGGTACTATTAGTTTTCAATGTGAAAAGGAAAGAATGTCTCCAAGGCTTTCCTGGATGGTAGATGAATGAGTAGTCGCTTAATTTAAACTATTCATTCCATACAATATAAATTGATCCTATTTACCTTTCCTTTATTCTCCATGAGTCATCCAAGATCCACCATCTCCCAAAAACTCCAGCCTCTCCTCCTTTTGTCCTCCTTTATGCTTTTCTCTTTGTCATTATTCTTAGTGTTATATGTAGGTATACATGGGTGTCATTTTTAAGAGTTGCAATCAAATACAATGAAAGGTCTGCTTGGGTACTACTGTTGATTTTATTTGACTAATGGAAACTTTGACAGGTTGTTTTTAGTGTTTTTTCCTGCCTAAGTAGCAGAACTGTGAACAGATGTTGAGCTGGTTCACTTTGATTAGATACGTCTGGATTATTACATTTGAAGAGGTACTTTATTAAAGACTCTTGAAAAATAATAGGATAAATTCTTGTTAGAATAGAATTTGGAATAACTAGTAATAAATCACCCATTTATCAAACAAGTCACCAATAATTAAAAACTACATTCTATTATGTATACATAATTCACCATGTATATGCCAGTTTACCTTTTTAATTCAAATCATATCATAAAATCTTTGCAAAAGTTACAGGAACAAATTTCAAATAGATCTAATATTGCCAATGGAGCATTAATGTTTCCATAAGAACTATTCAGTGACATCATGTGTGTGCTGTTATTAGTCATGTGTTCATGCAAATAAACATGTAAATTTTGAAGCAGACTTAGAACTTCAGAAAAACAGCAAAGAAAATTCTCACAGTCAGGTGACTGCTGGGGCACATGTGCAGCACCAGAGAGCAGGAACACTCATGTCTGTTAAGGAGGGTATTGTGGATAGTGGTTTGCTCTTTATAACCATATGCCAGTCAAACTCTTCAATGCATCCTCAAATATACATGTAACTTCATGCATTCCCAAAAACACTATGTTGAAAGAAATAATCTAAGTTATGCACAGATCAAATATACTACATAATCTCATTCCCACGCAGAATATCAAAAAGCTAGTCTCAGAGGAAGATGAGGTAGAATGATGGTTGTTAGAGGCTGGGGACATAAAGAAGGAAACTGGAGAGGCTAGGAACCAGGTAAGAGGTCACAATGAATAGCAGACACAAACTCTGAAGCAGGGTAGAATGATTACATTCAATAATGTACTTATATTTCTAAGCAGTTGAACAGAAATTTTTGAAATTTCACTACAAAGAAATGAGAAGTGATAAGGTAGATATGCTATTGATGGTGATTTGGTCATCACATAATGTAAATATTAATTAAAATATCATATCTTTGTCCCTGTATGTGCAAACAGTAAATATTTTTTAATTTGATGTAGTACAAAAAGAAGAAAATTGTCCTTTGTTCTCTCTTCTCATAAAAGGACCATCACTTTTTTTTTTTACAGAGTTGCATAACTGTAAGTAAGACACTCCTGTATGGTTTTTACAAATAATGGATTTTAAACCAGATTGCCCATGTTCCTGCAGGCAGTAAGTCATGATATGGACAAGGTCAGGATCACTCCAGGTGATGGTCATGCTTTCAGATATGATAGATATGACAATTACAAAATAATAATGATAGATTATCTTCTTGCATTAAAGAGAGATCAGTTCTACTAAATGGTGTTGAAAAGGTTCCATACATGCCTTGTATTCCCAAAGTCTTTAGCACATGCACCATCTGCACCACGGCAGGAGGTTCAGGTCTTTACACTGACTTTCCATCCGTCAGATCTTCACATAGAAACTTGGCTCAGCTTCTTGATGCTACAACCTGAAAGTATGCCATGTTACTTGCCTGCAGGAACTGGGCTTCAGCCACACTGATCTTCTTTTTAGCTGTTGAAATCTTTCTCTTCCTGTCCTACAAGATAAGGTTCACTTCCTTTTATTTTAACACTTATTTGGATCTAAATTTAGGCTCTCAGAAGCTATTTTCTTCTACAAGTCTAATTTCATTATCCCTCGTAAATTCCTTCTTACATTTATTGTAAGTTTATGACTGAAGATCAAGAGGACAATGTTTCTCTTAGCAACATGGAAGCTTCCTGAAGGAAAAGGCCATGATGTCTGTTATCTGGTCTATGCTCAGATCTGCACACAATACCTGAGAGAGACAAATTCAATTTAGAAAAATATAGAGTAAAGAAAAGAAGACAGCAGGACAGAGAAGGAGCACAGAGGGAAGGAAGCTCAGCTGAAGCAGTAGGAAAGAGTTCATTTCTCAGGTCTGCTCTGTTGCTTTCCTCTGCATGCTGACTGACTGCTTAGGGTAACCATGTCTTTGCCATTTTACCCAGACATGTGGGGCAAATCCTGTCACTGTCAAATTTAAAATGAACAAATGTGAGCTTCCCCTGAACGGAGCTGTTCTTTGTAGGGACCCTGAGGCCCCTTCCATTAAGCATCCATTTTTTGGCTTCTGAAGCCCAACGCATAAGGATGTTTCTAAGGCTTGATTTCTCCAGGTTCTTTCTTTCACATGGAGCTCCTTACATTTGATTTCAGGACTGCACATTCCCTTTTTCGATTAAGATTCCTCCAAAGATGTGCTTTAATTATTAAAAAGTTCTTTTTTTGTAGTGGGAACGAACTGTTTGTATCATAACTCCATTTCATTGATCTTGATTCTGTATTCTGAAGCAATTTGAACCACACCCTACCCAGCCCCATGCTCTTTGCAATTATTTAAACCATGCAGACATGAAGGGCTTTGAGGCTACCTCTCTCCAGGCTAAATATTATCTTTAATATTAATGAATTTTATGATAAAAATGTCACCCAAAGCTATTTATGCATTCTGAAGTGATGAGTCATATCTGTTTGTTCAGCCAGCTGGTGACAATAACAATAAGAACAGCATACAAGGATGTGAAGGTTTTTTCTCTTTTTTTTCCAGTAAGCGATTAAGCAATTTAAAAATCTCTTTATTTGTGGCCTTTTCTGAATCAAGGTCCACAAGCAGAATTTGTCTTATATTTAACTTACCAGTAAAAGAAATCCAAATTCCACTACATTAACCATACTCCAGTGGGACTATCATTATCTCAGGTCTCCTACCAGATTAGGTATTACTGTTGGTAATTAATATTGCCTCCTTTTTGTTGGGAGAAATTTCTCAATGAGATGTTTTGTTTTTTGTCTGTTTGTTTGTTTGTGTGTGTGTGTGTGTGTGTGTGTGTGTGTGTCTGTCTGTCGGTCAGTCGGTCTGTATGTGTTTGATTGCATAACAGACTAGCAGAAATCCAGCTGGTCTTTCAAGGCGTGCTTTAGCAGAGAATTCTTGAACCAGTGTCCCTCTCTAGAGCAAGGGTTGGGCTGTTATATGTCAGGTAAAATCAGAATTTACACAACTCTTCAGGAAAGTGTTGGGGAAGATTGCTTACAGCTTCTTGAAAAATGTTCAGCTGTGGAATTTATTCTTTCCAAGGTCGGTGTTATAAAAAGTAACTCCATGTCTATATGGGGCTAAGTATAAGAGTCAAAATGTGAATTTGAATACACCTACCATCTCCAGTCATTTGCAGGTATTCCATGGGTCTCAAGGACTAGCAAGAACTCACATTAATACATAAATAAGAATTTTCATAACCTCAGCTCCATCCCCCTGACCTTTAATGGATGTGGACATCAGAGGCAAGCATAGCTCCTCAGCTGCGTCTCAATCTATGCTACATCAGAGAGTGAGAGTCAGAGACGGGGAAGGGGATGGGGGACAAGAAGATAGTAAAACAAGTGAAATGATTATTTCTGTTTGAAGTGGGTAATTTTTGAGGTAACTGAATGAGTAACAAAGACAACCAAGACCTAAAAGTGGGGTGTCTCCCTGCCAAAACAACAGTTTTATCAGCCATGAGACTACATAGTTTAGAAGGAAGGCTGTAAATAAAACGGTTCAGTGAGGCCTGACAGCCTGCCGAGTGGCGGAATGAGACAAGCAGGGCTCTGAACACTGACCGGGAGGAGGCCTTTCTTCTTTGGGATAAAGCTGGCTACCCACACTATTCAAAAACATTGTCTGTATATTTGGGGGTTTTGAAAGTAGGAAAGAGATAAAACCATATTTAATTCTATATATTTACTATGTTTGGCAGATAAATTATTTGAGAAACAGACTCTAAATGTAACGACTGTCAAAATGACCTCCTTCACTGAATGTTAAGAATCTTGTGTTTTTGTATTTCATTATTTTCCTTAGAACCAACAGCAAAGTATAGCAATAAGAATGAAACCATGCTGGTTATCACATTTGAATAGTAACTCCTTCAACTGTTAGATGGGTGAACTCATCGGTTTATTGGAAATTTTAAACAAAATGACAATCATAGCACATCTGCTTCAATTGCAGCAGATGAAAACACTTGTAACTATCCTGTCTCTCCTCAAAAATTGCCAAATTGGCAGTAAAGAACAATAACAATTAATAATCCTTATCTAAAAATCACAGAAGAGAATAAAAATGGGGACCACTGTAGTTGATGAAAAATCTGGAGAACATAAATTATATTTTCAGCACCAAATAAGTCTGTTTGCAGAAGGCAACAGCAAAGAAAGCATGAATACGCTAGATTGGGTTATTCTGAAGCTCCTCCTTGACAGTGTTAGAGTCTAGCTCTGTGAAACCAGATAGTGGTTTCTCTAGTCATGGAATCCAGCCAACACAGACAGCCTCATGAAAAGTCTGAAAACCCATGAATTGGAGAACATTGGGGAATACAAATGAGAAATGACGGAAAACTGAAGCATTAAGCAAAATTCAAGGAGGTGAGCTAGGAAGGGATAAGGAGATGCCTACGTATTGAATGTTGTATTCCCAGCTCTTTTCACTTTGTTTCTGGAATATACAAAGAAAGTTACCTCCCAGACACTTAAGAAAATATAATAAAACATAAGAAATCACAGAAACGTGGAAAATTTTCTCCATATAGATCTCAATCCTAGTCAATGGGAACACTCTCGAAAATCCCCAGACATCCAGCTCACAGCAATCTCTTCGTTCTCCAACTCTTGCAAAAAATTATAGAGATTTCAGGGCTTTTGCATTTACCGTTGTTATAAACTATTAATAATTCATTCTTAAGATATGAACATCTTCACACTCCAGTCAGGACAAAAAAAAAGATATGAACATTTATCTTTTGCTTGTAATGCAAAATGCTGCTTTTTATAGTGTATTTTTTTACTTGAACTTCTTTATCGTGTGTTTTTGTGCCCATGTATATGGGGGCCAAAAGTCATTGTCATACGTCTCCCTCTAGTTCCCACCACATTATTTATTGAGACATGATCTCTCACTGAACCTGAGCCTTTTTGATTCCACCAGATTGGATGTCCAGCAAACCTTAAAAATCCCCATCTCTTCCTTCCTGAACTGAGATTATTGGCATGCAGAGAAAGCACTTTACTGGCTGAGCTCTTTCACCAGGTCCTGCCATAGCCCTATTCACTGCTCCCTATAAAAAAGAAATCTGTGCCCAAGCTGGAAAATCTTCGAACATTACTAATTTTAAAATTCCTGTATATTCTCAATACAAGCTTGTCTTACTTGAGAACATCATCCATGAGACTAAATTGCAAAGCACCTTTTCTTCCCTTTGAAATGCAGATTGGCCTCTTTATTATTTATGTAGTTATAAATTCATATCAGCGCCTTGTGACATTTATTCCTTAGTCTTAGAGAATTAACTTTATTTTTACCAAGACTTCTCTATACAAAGTTATTCCTTAGAAACATTGTTGCACTTGTTGGCACTCAATAAATACCAGTTATCAGAATTGATTGTGGGAAAGAGGCCAAGCTTCTTCACACCCTGGGTCTCAGGAAGTCCAGAGAGCTAAATCAGCAAATCGTGATTGACACTAATTACAATTCTACGAGGAGCATAACTTGGACTAGGGATGGTTATATATCCTTTATAGAATACTACCTGAAACATTTTTTACAGAATCCAAATTTCACACTAGTTAAATATTAAATATCATAATGCATGAAAATATATTCATTATTTAATTTTATGCCTTAATAAATTGCTTGAAATCACAGAACAACCAATGTTTTATATTATTTACTTAATTTCTGCTTTATCAAACATAGAAATTTAATCTGTCCAGAAAATTGTTAACATTAATACATCATGTTAGAATATTTAGCCAGCAGCCCAACTAAAGCACCAGTGATCAATGAAACACCAGCCTTCTATTTTTACTTTATCATATTCATAATATAAAACTATTTTGAGGAAAATAATTGCCATATGAGTCTCAGCAAGAATACAGGCAGCAGCAAGCTAAAGGATTTGTTGGAACTTTTTAGCACTGTGAGGCCACAGTTTTTTCATCTGCACATGGGGGAAGGATGCTAATCACTGTTTGATGAGTTACACATGGAAAAGGCAGGAGATCTGCCAGTGCTACAAGAATTGTAGTTCAACTACTTTAGGTCCTGATAAAATTAGAAAATGATCCCTGGGTATATAATTAATAAAGGGACATAATTATTTTCATCAACATAGTAATGATTAAGCATTAGTGAGAATGTGATCTTTCTCATTAAAATGTCTTAATTTGTTCAGAAAATATTTTAATTTTAAAGGAAATGTTATTTACAACCACTAACTATAGCACTTAGTGAAACATCTCAGCATTCCTAATGCTGTGACATTTTAATACAAGTCCTCAAGTTGTTATGACCACCTAACGTAAAATTATTTTCATTGCTGTAATTTTGCTACTGTTATGAATAATAATGTAAATATCTGTGTTTTCCATTAGTCTTAGGAGACTCCTGAGTAGGGGTGGGTCATGACCCACATGTTGAGAACAACTGAACTGTGGAACAGTCAGATTATAAGAAGCCCCAAAGGCCTGATTGTGTGGCCTTATGGCATATGAAACAGGGTTCCTCAGCTCTGTAATAGGGAATGTTGCTGCCTCTCATTGGTAGTGTGTAGTTGATCTTGTAGTTTAAGGTTCCTTTAGCACTCTAAAGCCTAAAGGCATCTCACATAGGGCTTCTGAGCCATACCAGCAGTGAGATGCAACTTATATGCTACAAAGGGTAACAGAATTTATTGGATTTGCCATCTGTCATTAATACAGTCAGTAGCTGCCACTATGCCCTGTTCTTTCTGCTTGTCATCTCAGCCAACAGCCCTGTCTACCCATAATCATTGGGTTGACAATGAGTTTCAAGACATTCTTCTCTCCTGAGAATGTGAGAAGTCTCTGCCACAGCTAAATAGAGAACATTATCTTGACTTCTTGGGGCATATTTGGCATCATGAAAGTTCTGAAAGCAAAGTTTGTCCTCAAGAAAGTTGCAGTCCTTGGAAGAAAATATAAAATATATAGTTCAAATACATGATATAAAAACAGTGGGAATTCTTAGAGCAAAGTACTTCAACCAGTGACATACAGAAATCAACCTCTGGCTATTATTACACAGATATGTTACAGATATTTCTCTATTTTTACGTTTACAGATGTCTGGAAAAAAATGGGTAGTGTAATCTGGTAATGGATAAGTATATACTTTTGAAGGATGAATGGTACATCATAGTAAAATACTTTATTGCTAAATTTTATGCGAACAATCTCAGATAAGCATCATAGGTATAATGAATGTCTCTTTTTATGGTCACATGTTATGAGTTATTTTCTGTTCAAATTTATTTTGGAAGAAACTATTGCTTTTAAATTTGTTTCATACTCCTATTTCTCACTCCTGTTTCACATCCTCCAGTCTGAAATATTCTTTTCATATGCAAATGATTGTTTAACATTTATTTAATGTTACATTTTTTCTCCTCCCTAGGGAGAAACAGTTTGGAAGTATCATCAGATTAAAAATAGACTCTTGCATTTTTTTGTTCTCCTACCAACCTGGTTCAGATGTTGCCTAAAGCTTCTCAGTCCCTTTGAGGTTATTTTGGGGTTTTCGTCACCACCAAGAAAAGGATCTAACTCAAAATCAAATCTGAATAATGTGATTGTTATTGTCAAAAAGACTTTAACTTTGGTCTAACGAAGTGAACTTCTTGAAATTAACAGCTGGCATGCAGGACTGTTCAGACCATGTGGATCCATGACTGTTTTCTCTATTTTCCCAAACTATGCTACCCTTACCTTCCCCTTTGAAGACTTCTCCTCTGAACTCCTCCCCCAGAGGTTAGCACCTCCAATAACTGCCTCCAGAGACCTTGTTCTCATATACCTCGTATCTGACTGTCCCTTGTACCAGTCTGCCTTCCCTGATTTCTACTGTCTCCACATTCACCCATCACAGACATGAAACTGGATCAGCAAATTTCCCACAGGCAATTTCCAATTTAGAAGAACTTTGATGTGCATAGTATTTTGTCTCCTAGTGTACCAGCGTGGGTTTGTGTGTCAACTTGACAAAAGTCAGTCATTGAAGAGGAAGGCACCATTGAGGAGTTAGTCATTGAAGAGGAAGTGACTCCATTGAGATCCAGGTATAAGACATGTTCTCAACTACTGATCAGTGTGGGATGGGGAACAGCCCATTGTGGGAGGTGTAATCCCTGGGATGGTAGTCCTGAGTTCTATAAGAAAGCAGATGAGCAAGCCAGGGGAAACAAACCAGTAAGTAGCATGCATCCATGGTCTCTGTATCAGTTCCTGCCTCCCTGGATCTTGCCCTGTTTGAGCTCCTGTCCTGACTTCCTTCAGTGATGAACAGAAATGTGTAAGTGTAAGACAAATAA
Source organism: Ondatra zibethicus (assembly GCA_004026605.1). Taxonomy (NCBI): domain Eukaryota; kingdom Metazoa; phylum Chordata; class Mammalia; order Rodentia; family Cricetidae; genus Ondatra; species Ondatra zibethicus. Next base: position 49,500 of record PVIU01005105.1, read on the forward strand.
ATCCTTTACTCCCCAACCTGATTTCTGGTCATGATGCTTCCTCGCAGCAATTGAAACTCTAAGTAAGACAACTAGTCATTCTAGAGCCTTGGTTATAAGCATTTTTATTTGCTCTCCGTATTAATTTCTCAGCTGCCATTCTCAGTTCACCATCTCAGAGGTAAGTTTATATACTAATAAGGAACAAATTAAGTATGTTACATTATGTCACATTGTTTAGGTTTTATAAATTTTATTAAGTGTATGAATTCTCTCATCATTTTGACATATGCCATCTGTGTTTGAGGCTTGAAATAACTTTTGAGTTTTTTAATTTGCACTTTTACATAATCACTTGTACTATTTTGTTGTAGCATAATGATGTCACCACACTGATAGTATAGAAATATTGACTAGAAGGTAAACTGAGTGGCAGCAGGTATCCTTGTGTCTATTCTGGCATTTAAGGGGTGAACTGGGGAAATATACTCTTATGGGCTCTCCTATATCTCTCCTTTTAGATTAATCCTTTAGAGTCCTGTGACTCTACAGACTTACAGAGATGAAAGTAGTAACTGAATCATACAAGCAAGAAAGGGGTGCTACTACACAGAAGCAAAGACAACTGCAATGAGCAGAAGTCTTAACTCTTCTCAAACAAATGCTGCTGAAAAGCAATAAACCAACCCTCCAGAAGCTCCTGTTCTTGAGTCACCCAGGCAAGACTGTGAATATAGATTCTGAGTAACTTTTCAATCAGTGAAGAAACTCATTTGTGCGTTACTCCTGAATGGAGCTTTCATAACAACCTGTGACACAGGGGTGGTGGCTCATAACTACAGTTCCAGGATTTGAGGGCTAAGGCAAGGAAACTACAAGTGTGGGGACAGCCAAAGTCACATAGCGGGTTTCAAGCCTTCCTGTGGCAGGAAGTAAACTCCTGTCTCAAACAAATAAACCCTAGTGATTTCAGTACACGGTTTCTCTACTACACTGAACTGCTTTCTAATTTGGAAAATATAAAATTTATTTAAAAATTACTTACACATACCTGCCTGAAAAATCACAATTAACAGCACTGGCTTTTTAATCCTTTCAAAATTCTTTACAGTTTCTTTGCAATAATATACTATATTGTTCAGTGGTGAAGAACTTTTCTAGACATACAGGAAGTCCTGCACTTGGGGCCCCAGAATCCACACTAATGTCAGGTAAGCTTGTTAAACCACCTTTAAATCCAGCTCAGAATACAGTGGGTGGACATCCCACAAGCAAGCTGGCTACAACTATGAGCCATGTCTGTGGGCTCTGGGTTTGATGGAGAGATGCTAATTCAACATATAAATTGGAACAGCAATGGAGTATGCTTCCTGCTATGAACATCAGGACTCCACATGCAGATGCAGACATACATACAAGTGTTCACACACACACGGCCACAAATAAGCAAACATATATACATATACTCACAAATGATATAATGCTTGATTAAGCTATCTATTATCATAATGAACAATGAAAACCAGTCAAAGGGATAGTTTTCCTAAGACCATTTGTTACCTGTAAGAAATTGTTCAGATAATATGTTACTCTTATACTATTAGAACTTTATCTTCTCTGAATTAACAATTCATTATTTAATAAATATACCATTAATTATCAGATGCTGTAGTAAGAAATAATCATCACTGAACAAGTTTACTAATAATACTGAAGTTTTTATTTCTATATTTATCTAATTATTTTTATAACTTTTATATCAAAGTCCTGAAAAATATTCTGACATTATCTTCTAGTCATAATAACTTCAATTGATAACATAAAACGTTTTGTTATAAATTTTATTATATACTTCAGAGAATAAGTTCCAGCTCAGGATGAAAGGCATCTGTCTGTCTGATGACCTTCCATGGAGTCACAAGAGGCCATTTGTTGTGTAACCAGACAAAAGGATAAAATTTCAAAGCCTTATGCTTTCGGGAAGAGAAGTGGGGAACAGACACAAACCAGGTCAATTGACTGACTTCATCAGCACTGTATTCAACTGGGTAATCTGTAATTCTACTGTCCTTAAAATGAAAAAGCAACATCATTACACTCAGCTGAAAGTAACTTTTTCCATTATAGTTATGTAAAAATTAATTCTGTAAAACAAAAAAAATCCTGACTGGAAATTTCATAAAATATTCAAAACAAGAAAAATGAAGAGAAACCACTATGACTAAAATAAGACCCTGCTGTCTCTAAACTTGTAAATTCTTTAAAGTCCTTAAAGAACTCACTGCATGTCCTCTTACAAAACTGATGGTGAGGAGCTTCAAATTGAAATTGCGGAAAGTTTAGAATATTCGAATGAAGGCAAATCATTCCATAATGATGATGTTTTTGAGAGATGAAAACTGAAACCTAAATATACTGTCTGTCCCTGGAGGGTCTGAAACATACAGGAGTCACTTTACGACTTATCCTATTATAGATTTCAGACTTAGATGCTAGAAGATTTCATTCTAAACCAGAAAAGAGCACCATCAAAAAATCTGGACAGTTGTATTTGCAAAAGCCTGGAATCCTAAAAGCTAGGAGGGTGAGGCACAGTGGTTACCAGTTCAAGGACATCCTGGATTACAGTGAGAGGCTCTATTTCAAAAATTGCTTAATTAAGTAAATAGACGTTAAATAGTAGCCAATGTTCCCAGTACCACTCAGATGTGTCAGTTATGATGGGTGACCTTAAACTAATTCCAGTACAGTCATTACAAATCAAACCATTCCCATACATTTTATCCTGGCCTCACGTGCTGAAGAGTCCAGGTGGAAGATGCCTACCTGAAGGGTGGTACATATTCTAATGAAGACCATGCATTAGCTTACCAGAGAGTTTCAAGAAGGAACACAGAAAAGGATTTTTAATCAAACTCATAGAAAACTAAGATTCCCATTATTTAGATGACTCAAAAGACAAATGAGCAAATGGAACAGGCTGCCAAAGTTAAGAACTGGCTGGACTGAAAGGAGTAATTAACAGTGACCAGACTCTTGAGAGTGTATGAGCAATTTAGCTGTGGATTTTTTCCAAAAATCACTAATGCACTGAAAATTAGGGAGTTATCTGGCTTTCTTTTATGATAGCTCCTTTTATAATTTATTTTGTAGAGTGGTACAAAATGATAAATAGCAAGAAGAGCTGTGAACAGAGAATAGGAAAGAAAGGCCAGGAGATGAAGTAATCAGCAGAAGACACAGATACTACAGGGTGGGGGCAGCCATGGGCAACATCAGCGGAATCCCTAAAAGAACAGTAAACCAAACTCACCATAGTTCCCAGAAATTGACTCAAGGAGAGTTGTAATATCACATCATCAAATATTTTATCAGTGATGTGAAAATAGAATAAAGAAAAAAAATAAAATGAAAAGCACTGGGAAACGATTGCCTCATGCTATGCGACCCCACCCCCAGGGCAATGACGTTAATCCATAAGCCCACACTCCTGAAGGCTGGAATTGAAGGAACGTCGTGAGCACTAAGGATGATTACGACAAAGATGTTCGCAGCAAAATGAAGTCAGTTTTGAGTGACAGGATGAGTAAAGTGATGATGTGTTGACACAGAAACCTCCAAGTGGATTTCTAGTTCAAACTGCCTGGTCTCAAAGCAAAGTCATCTTTAAGAATATAACTGGCTCACTCCCTTCTATCTGTGACATAGTGTGAAGGAATGGCACCCAAGCCCAGCATCACAGCAAGGCATCCCCACTAAATGCAAACATCTTTTACCCTTGAAAATTTGTTTTCTTATTATGAAATGCATAAATAATAAACAATGAAATGAGGAAAAGAAATAATTAGTCTACACTTTACTAAGATATCTGTATTAAGGCATTTTCCAGTGTTCGCTAACATCATTCTATTGCTTTTTAATGGCATTCAACTGTTTCGGTGTATGCTTATAATACAGCAGTAATATAACCACTTCCATTTCATAGTATTTAACCATTTTCTTTTTAACAAAACATAAAGTTGTTTTGACTATGTTGATCTTTTGGACTGTACACAGTATCTTTGCTGAACAATAGTTCAGTGAATTATATGAGGTGCTACATTAAATTAGGGTTATACTGTATTCTTCAATCCATATATTTTCAAACCTCTTATACCTACTACTAAGCTATACTTACAGAGATTATGCTGATTTATGTGCATGTAATAGAATATTCCAGTGCCCATTCACTGTTTCAGGGCAACACTGAGTATTACCTTTTAAAAATGGTTTTGACCAGATAGAAAAATGACATCTCATTATCATGTTATTTGCATTTTATAGATCATCTAATATGAATACATTTGAATATTTCATTAGTCACATGAAATATTCATCTCTCACTTCATTTGAAAACAATTTTCAGTTTTCTTCCTGTATCGATGTTATTTTCACGGTAGAATGCTTTTCAGTTTTAAAGTAGTCCCTTTACCCTTTCTTTCTGTCTCTTATATCTTTCATGAATATCAGCCTATGTCTCTTATATCTTTCATGAATATCAGCCTATGTCATAAGTCACTAGATTTTGTGTTGGAGTTCTTATTTTTTCTGATTTTACAATCTTCCTGTATCTGGATCTGACATCTACACCAGCATAAGAACTGAAGCGTTGAACTGGATTTTCCTTTCTCCCAAATAACAAGTTTATTTTTGTGGAGGTTAATGTCTGAGTAAGCTGCTCCTTCCCTGATGAACTGAAATGCCACCACTGTCAGACACCAAATGTCTATGTTCCGGGTGTGCTATGACAGGTTGTTTTTTGATTCACGTCTTTAAATTAAGTTTCTTTATATGTACGCTCCAAGTTTCTAATGAGTCAGAGGAGCCCCACTTGGACCCTGAGTTCTTTGGGCCTCTTCTTACTCAGTAGACTTGCAGTTGGAGAGTGTGTTGATGTTAGACGCAAGTCAAATCCACTGAGATATTTGCAGATAAAGCTATAAACCCAACCTAGTGTTTTGGAAAATAGAACTCAGTTGATTTACTTTAGGGCATTTAACCAAGACACTGCATTTTCAAAGGGAAAGGGTATTTGGAATCTCTGCTGCCTCCACCTTCAGCCATGCTCACAGTTGCCTTTCCATTCTTCTTTCCATAGTATGACTCCAGTCCATGCCGTCCTATGTAGTAATATCCTCAGTGATCACAAAGAAAACGTATGACTTGTCTCTTAATACTGTAAGCCCATCAACAATGCTCATGAAGCTAAGGAAATGTTATGAATATTACGTACTACGTGATTTGAATAAAATCTACACACTACATAAAGTGTACCTGGCTTCTTGCAGCCATCCCTCTACTTACACTTTCCCCTGTTGTATTAGGATTTTTAATCCTTTCTCTGATTTACACAACCATTTCTTATGTTACCCACTTGCCATATCCTTACATCCTCACTTAAGTTTGACTTGATGCTGCTAGGTGAAAATAGGGTGACTTCTTTGATGCACATAACCCCACTGCAGCTGTTGGTTACATGCCATCTTTTCCAAACAATGTCTCCTAATGCTTATACATCTTTCTATCCTCATCATCTAAATGAGTTCTAGAATAGAAAGGCTTAAATGAATTTACAAAGCCAGAACACTGCATTGTGACACAGAAATTCAAAAGCGTGAGTTTTGGAATCAGAGAGGCTTATAATAAAGCACAACCTGAACAATTTCATGGTGGCCTTGGTAACAACCTGTTCTCCATGATGTTTCTTCTTATATAAAATGACTATAAATCCTCATGAATCTTATTAGAATGAAGAGAGATAAAGAAATCAACACAGTGAAGTAAGCAGATGCTTGACAACTGTAGCTGCTAACACTGAGCATAGTGAGTGTCCAGAGTGGTCCCAACATGAGGACAGAAGTTGACAAATGTCATCAAAATATTTGAGTGGTAATATTTTTAATTTGATATTTTTAAGATTTCCATGAATAAGTTTTTAAACACTTACAGTTGTTTTCACATTATTAACAGAAACTATTAGTTTTTATATATTAGATTTTCAAATATAGAAGTATTACTTCTTTTTCTTGTTACTTTGCTTGTTTTATTGTCTTAAATTAAATGATTATTAATAGAAACTATTAGTTTTTATATATTAGATTTTCAAATATAGAAGTATTACTTTCTTTTTCTTGTTACTTTGCTTGTTTTATTGTCTTAAATTAAATGAACAGCTATTTTGATATGTTTCTGAAATATTTCTTATAAAATCAGTAACTGTATATCAAAAAATCAACTAGCCTTCTTCATCAAAATACAAGTGCCCTTAATTAAATCAGATACCCTAGAAAATGGTATAAAATTAGGCTGCTGAGATGGCTCAGTGGGTAAATCCTGGCAACTTGAGTATGTTTTCAAAAATACACAATGAAATGAGAGACACTGCTCTCAAAATTGTTCTCTTATTACTACTTGCATGCAGAGTCATTCAAGTACACACACACACACTATTATAATTCATAAAAGAAACATGGTATAAATGATTGCATTATTTATTTAGATATCAGGAATTTGAGCAAATTCTCTTATTAGGTATTTTGTTCTCACTAATAGGGCTTAAAACACAAATCCTATGATTCTAGATTATACTGTTTTATTTAGATGAATATAAATTATTTCTTATTCATATCTAAGCCACTTCAGAAAATAACTTTGATGACTGCAAATAAAATTATGTGTACACATTGTTCAATAATATGTAATTTCACTTGTATTTTGCTCAAGTTTTCAGTTTTATTTCTACAAATAGAATTTCATATCAGATTTCCTTATCATGGAGAGAATGTCCATGTGAGCCAGGAGCCCCCAGTTCTCTCTCAACTCTTTCTGAGTGCACCAAACTTCTGCTGTCAGTTTCTTTTGTGAAATAGCAAGGCTGGACAGATACTGTGGTATAAGGATTTCCCTTTATATTTAAATATTGCAAATTACTCTCCAGAGTCCCAATGTTAAGAAGTGATGCCTACTGACAGTCGCTGGTACTGTATCTCCTAACTGTAGATGACTAAAAATGGCTCTCTCCTATCATTGTAGAAAAGGACTATAGTAGTGGGTTCTCCTGCTTCTCTACCTCTACATCAAACCAAAGACTTAATCCTCTGCCTTTCTATCTTCCTTCATGTGAAGGCAAAAAATACTGCTATTAGAGAATTTATTTGGGACTCCTTAGACTCCAGACCTCAATAGAATTATATTTTCATGATTAAAAGTTAACTAGTCTCAGCTATTCTGTCAAAACATCAAAAACAGAGGAAGACAGTAGGAAATGTAGAGAACAGCAGAAGCAAACATTTGGGAAGATTTATGAAATATTATCCTATTGGAAATGTGATAAACCAATAGGCCAATTTGCTCTTTTTCTTGAGACTTTTTTTTTCTGAATGATTTGTCCTTTTTCTTCAGATGTTTCATTTGTCCTGTGGTCTTCAGATTCCTTAGCAGGACACCTTTATCCTTCTGAAAAGACAGCTATAATTTTGAGGAGATTCCCTCTGACATGTTATATCTGATCAAATGAAAAATATTTATTAGTTTTATAAGTTAGTTTAGATTAAACGCCCATGTTGTTTGACAAACTATCATCTCTTCTAATTCATAGGTGTCTCTTGTTCAAATCAAATTCTTAGCAGTTTTGATGGTATTCATAGCTTTTCTTCTCTTGTAGAAACAAAAACAAAACCCCATCCCCAATGTAACAAATGTCCTGATTTCCAATCAGAGGTCAATATGACTTTAAACTATATTGGCTGATTTAATTCTGTGGTTTTTTGTACTATTCGGTGTCTCTTCATAGCTATTGTTCCTTTCTCATTATCATCTAGGAAATTCAAAGTTAGTAAAGCATTATGCAATCTTTCTGGGGTATTGATCATCCCTTTCTGTTTATTTAACATATCCTTTCAAGTTTGATCTGATCTTTCTATAACTGTCTGCTCTGTAGGATTGTGCAGAATACCTGTAATATGCTTTATATTATAATAAGCAAAAAATGGTTTCATTTCTTAGAGCCATATGCTGGAGAATTGTTTGTTTTTATTTGTACATTTATACCCATGATGGCAATAACTTCTAGCAAATCTGTGATTACCAAATCAGCCTTTTCCTACCTAAAGGCAGATGCCCATTGAAAACCTGAATATGTATCAATGGTATGGTATACATATCTTAAGTTTCCAAATTCTACAAAATGGAACACATTCATCTTCCAGATTTCATTACTTTGAGTGGGTTATTTCCTGCAGTTAGTGTTGTTTTGTTAAATAAGGACAAGTAGGACATTTCCTTATAAGTTCCTTAGCTTGTTGCCGTATGGTGGAAAAGTCTTTTTGTAAACCTTTGCTATTGTCATGATGTCTTTTATGAAATTCTGAGGCCTTCAGCTCATTTCCAATTAATAATTGATTGATTTCTGCATTATCTTTTGCTAGAGGACCTATAAGACTCATATAGGATCGGATATGTGTTGTGAATATGGAATGATGCCTATTCCTGATTATATCTTATAACTAAATAAATAATGAAATTAATTCTGTATCACCTGGTATAAATTCAGCAGTTTCAATATGCAAAACAACTCTTTCTGCATATTGCAAATCGGTAACTATGAGATATTCATATGAATTCTCACGCACTGGAAAGTCTCCTATCTATTCTGGTTGTAGCTTAAATACTGTAACCAGTTCAGTCTTGCCTCTCCATTTCATATGTCCCCCTTCAACATACATGATGTTTTCTCTCACTGCAACATTAGATATCACAGTGATATTTTCTTTTGATATATTATGATCATCCTTATGTCTCAGACAATAGGACAATAGGACAATGCCACTTAAGTGAACATTCAACAACTGGGGATTACACCATCCTTTCCTCCCCAATTGCTGAGCATTCAATGTTTTGAAGACCTTACCTTCTACATACAGAGGCCGATTATCAGTCTGTGTTTTCCACTGCATGATCCCTGTACTAGGAAATCTTTTAAATCATACTGGTAGGCAGTAAAAATATGTGACTAATATTTTCCAAGAATAAACAAGAGGCATATGTGATAGTAATAATTTAAAAATCAAAGAGGAAAAAATGCCTTCTAAGTCATTATTACAAGATAAAAGCTGATTTTGAAGATTTGATTTATGTTACCTAATGATCCATAACAATTGTAATTGTAATTTATTGTTATAAATTTTATGTGACTCTATTATATGAATTACATGTGAAATCTATTACTCATGAGGACTAGCTAAGTAGGAAAATGCCATCACATAATGCTATTCGGACTGGCAAATAAAATGTTGTAGAAGAAAAATATAAAAAAATTGTGGAAGAGGTTCACATAACCTCTTTGAAAATATTGCTTGAGCATATTTTGGTAATACCTAAAAACAAGTATCTGTGAGGTTATATTGAATAAAACTATCCACATGATTGAGTTATCAAAAATTGTAAGAAAACTTTAAATTATTCTTTATTGTAGGCTGTCCTCAAGCTCACTGTTTAGCCAAGAATACCCTTGAACTTGCAACCATTTCCTATCCATTTCCTAAGTGCTAAGATTATAGGTCTGTATAATTATGTTCCATTCTCTTCTATGCTGGAGACATACCACAAGGCTTTGCATATGCTAGGCAAGCACAGATTGAAATCTACAAATTTTTGAGCAAAAAGAAACATTTTACTGTATAATCTCTTTATCTCAGGTATTATATTAATAAAAAAGTGTTAAACACAGTGATTCATTTCTTCAAAATCATATGTGTTCATTTGTGTCAGCCAGAGCTGAAAGATAAATATGAGGTGGAAAAAGAGGTTGCATGGTTTCTGGCCTAGTTTACTTTCTAATACCACAGAAACAAATTGAGAACATCCAGGCAAACAAGTACTTCCACTTTGGATTGTGTTTCATTATACCAAAGAAACCAGGAATGGGAGAAGAGGAAGTTGGAGACTAAGGCTTTATATGTATAAAAAATATAGTATTATTTAATAAATTATAATATAATGCATATATTTATATATGGATATACAATAAAATTTATTTTATATTTAATAAAGTCAGTCTCATTAAAGGTACGAAGAAATAAGTGTATTCATAACAAAGAAAATTTATTTATAGAGAGACATAGGAATACGAAACGAGTGAAAAATGAAGGGGAGGGTACCAATATTATGTACAGAAATGAAGTTTCCTTTATGCACCAATCATAGCAGTGAGATAGAAACATCATAGGCAGCCTGTCAAGGTTAGCATGATGGGCTGAAGCCAAACCGAGCTGGGCTCTGAAGTCACTAAAACGATTTAGGTTTTGTCTAACTATAATGAAAAGCTGCTAAAGGACTAAGCCAACATGATCTGATTTGCATTTTTGAAAGATCATCACTAACTGTTATACATAGAAAGTATTAGACAGTGTAAATATGGACGTCCAGCTAAGAGGTTCTTGCAACTAATTGGGGCTGAAATGTGAAGAGTGCCCTGAGGTGACTGCAACAATAATGGAAAATGAATGGGAAAATTCATTGCACAATTTATAAAAGAGTGATTAAGACTTCTTTTCACTGGAAAGTAAAGAAGAGGCAGAGATATGCAAGGATAATGTCTTTCAAGTTTCCACTGTATAGATGGTGATGCCATCATTGGTTCTCAATCTTCCTAATACAGTGACCCGTGTTCTTCACATTGTGGTGACCCCCCACCATAATATTATTTTGTTGCTACTTCATACATGTAGTTTTGCTACTTTTATGAATTGTAAAGAAATATCTGACATGTAGGATATCTGATATGCAACCCCAAAAGTGGTCAAGACCCCCAGGTTGAGAACTGCATTAGAGGAAGGCAGAATCATCTTTAATATCAATAGACCCCAGGCTAGATTCTAAATGAGAATATACACACGGCATGCTTAGATATCTTAAAATTGGAAATTAATATAGCAACATATAAAATAATAATGTGATATCATTATTTCTCAAAATTATACCTTTGCATGAAGTGTTCATTCTTAGGTTAAGTAGAAAAATCTTATTTCCATAAAATACTGCACCTATGTGAGAGAGTAGTGTGAATGCTGATCCCTGGAGTCTATCACAATGTGGCCCCACCTGACCTCATAGAGCCCATTACCCTACTGTCAGCGCCTATCATGATACTGCTCAGTGCCGATCACCACACTCTTCACACTCTTAAGAAAACTTAGAGTCCACCACTTATCATTTCCATAAGACACACCAGAGTCCCTCACTGTATGTCCACAATACATTTACTAAAGTTCATCACCACAATGCCCATACCTCACAACCTAGATCCTGAAACTATAATGTCCACATTTCACTTCGTAGTGGATGTCACCATGTGTTCACATCATTTCCTGAGGCTCATCACAATCTCTGGGGCTCGTCATTGTACTTTCCTCATCTGTATCCCTAGTGGATAGCACTGTAGTTTGTATATACCACTTCCTGAAGCCCACCCACTTACTGTCTGTACCTTGCTACCAGGAGCCAACACTTTGCTATCCAGATACTCCTTGCTTTATAGAACCTGTTAGAAAAGAAATATTCTCTATATTGCAGCATCACATCTCAGAGGGAAACTCAAGATACAGAAAATTTTATAGGGACACTCAAAAAATAAATGATTCGTGTCTGTGTGAAGACTGCAAAGGAGAATAAAGCCCGCCTGTGGAAGTACTACAAAGAGCTCGAGGGCTCCAGGTTTATTGAGCCGTCACCCACACTGGGGTGGGCTTTGCTGGTGCAGCTTCCATCCTTGTCTCTGCAAATAACCCTCAGTCTTACTGCTGTAACTGACCCCAATAAATCAATTGTTCCGCTGAGTTTGACTCAGTTTCTACCTAGAGTAAGTACATGTTATTAACTTATTGCCATAAGAGACACAATATTTCCCAAGCTTCACTTTCTGGAGTCCTACAACTTGTCCTTAGAGTCCATCAACATACTGTCTACATCTCTTCTCAGAGACCACTACCATATTCTTCTCATCTAGCTGCCTGGAGTTCACTGAACACTGTGTGCACATCATTCCCCGAAGCCATTTAACATTCTTTCCACACCTCCGTCCCTGGAGCCTATCGTCATAATGTCCACCTCTTTATTATCGTGCATTACAGACAGTCTTAGCTCCAACACACAGCTGCCAACATATCAAAATACAGTGGTGCCTTCTCTACACGCTTAAAATTAGGCACTCACTAAACCCTGAAATTTGTGCCACATCTGCTCTGAAGAGGAACAGCATAGGAAAATGGGGAGATCAGCCATGAATGGAGGCAGATCCTAAGTTCTGGATACCTAGACCTTTACTCAGAAATGCAGCACAATACTTACACAAGGTAAACTGTCCATCTGAATAACAAGCAAGAACTATAGCAAGAAGAAATTACAACAACATGGGCCAAAAATAAGCACTCCTTTAATATCTGTGTATTGGCAATATTAGGTAGTCAAAGTTATGAAAAATCTAGTAGCACATTTTCCTGACCACATTAATTATAATGATCTTTAAAATTTAGCTTCATTACATGTGTATGAATATTTACCTGCATGTGTATATTGCACCATGTATGAGCCTTGTGCCCACGGAGCCTAGAAAAAAGCAGAGGAATCTGAGAAAGTGGAGTTACAGGTAGTTGTGACTGGCCATGTAGGTGCTAGGTACCAATCCTATGTCCTCTGAAATAACAGCAAGTGGTCTTTCCATGCCATATCTCCAGCACACAATTATGATCCTTACCATTCAGTTAGTCATTTCAGAAATATGTCTTGAGTAGTTTCCATATGATACTCACATGCCATGCTTGTAAGCTGTTCAGATAAGGGGATTCCCAGAGCCTAGGCACTTCATTAAGATGGGGCCCTCTAAGTCACTGTGCAACCTTAAACTCCTGTAAACAAACATTTATACTCTTCTGAGAACTAATAGAAAAAATGCTCATTGTATAGACTAAGACAAGAACTTTATTCAACCGCAGTTCCTGGTGCAACAACTTGCTCTGAAATTCTGGTTTAAAACAAATAATCATTTATTTGTTTATTTGTATTTATGTGTGCCTGCATGAGATCATGTGCACCAGTATTTGCAGGTGACCACAGATGACAGCAGAGGATGTTGGATCTCCAGGAACTGAAGTCATAGGCCATTGTGAACCAACTAATGAAGGTGCTAGAAACACAACCAGGTCCTCTGCAAGAGCACTGAGTGTTCTTAACTGCTGAACCCCCATCTCTTTTCCCTTTTCTTACAGCAAGTATTCCATTATTTTGTCTCTATCTCTGTTCATTCTTCCCTGCATCCTTGATTGTCACCAAAGGGAAAACTGTCTTTCTTGGACCTGATCTCATTCTAAGTAAACAACAAAGGCTGAAGAAGAAAGATAGTAACACCTTCTTAGCATAACTCACTGGCCAACAGAACATATAATGCTATATTCTAATAATATAAAATATATAAAAATGACTCAGAGATGGAGAGAAGAAATAAAAGTGGAAAATATTCCCGCTTGAAGCTTCAAGACACAACTTAGCTTAATAGAGAAATTCTCCAAGGAAAGTCTCTACAGGCAACAATATGAGTGACTTTTCTGGTACCTGAGTTCAAATCATGGTTTTTTGTTTTTTGGCGGCCTTATTTGAGTAAGGTACTTGTGCCAATAAGTCAAAACACCATTTTTTTGCAAAAAAGATACACAGTCTTCACAAGTGTCTGCATATTTTTTGTATGTACTTTCTTGTGTGTACATGTTTTTACACATACATATTTGTGTGTGGGTATTTGCATATGCTGGTGCATGTGCAGTTGTGTGCACATATAATAGCTAGAGGCTACCATCAGGTACCTTCTTCATTTGCTCTGTGTCTTTTATTTATTGAGACAGATTCTTTCAAGGAACTAATTCTGCAGGATGAACTGATCAGCAAGCTGCAGGAATCCTCCCATCCTCTGCCTTTGCATAGCCACAATTACAGGTAGATGCCAAATACCTGGCTCTTTTTGCCTAAGTCCTAGGAACCAAACTCAGGTCCTCATTGTTTTAGAACAAGCACCTTTATCATCTGTGTCATCTCAGACATTTTGTCTTATTCAGAAGAGTGAGATAATTTGTTTTGCATATATATCACTCAAATTTAACCATCAGAGCTTTGAAAACTGTTAAATTCCACTGATATAAAAAGGTAGGTAGCTCCATTTCCAGGTTTTCAGGTGACACTTTTTCAATTATATTATGTCATTCACCACTCTGAAATTCCATCAAGAGTCAAGGCATGTCTAGTTTGTGTGTTCATCTCTATGTAATAGACAAGAGTTGTGTAATATCTGTTCCTGAATAAATGAAGTTAATTACAGAATCAATAGGACATTTATAAAACTAAAGAGAAAACATTTCAGGTGTTCAATAAATAATTGATAATTTAAATAATTAACACAGGTACCTGTATCTACATTTGTAATAGAATTTTACCTTATGTGTTGCAAGAATAACAATTAACCTCCCTGTAACAGTTTTATTTCATAAAACATTACTTTAGAAATAAATAAGCTACATATTCCTTTAAAAATAATGATGAGGTTGATACTAATTTACCTGTCACACAGATAGATAGGCAATGTTCATTTACTTATCTTTCATCACAGGCATAAAATCCACTTGACTGAAGAAAATCTAAAATAGTCATACAAGGATTGAACATATAATGGGTACTCAGAACTAGTAGCCATGTATGGAACCTAACATTTGCCTACTGTTTGCTAAGAATCGTGACCAACAGGCTTTAAAGATGAGCTGTATCCCATAGTAGTTACATTTCCCTGAAATCCTATATCCCTGCTTGTAGATCTTAAATCACAATAGGTGTATTTTCCTTCAGTTTTAGATTTATGTTCCTATTATGATAAGATGGGGGAGAAACATGGTTCCATCCCTTGGACCTCAAATACTAATAATCCAGGTAAGATATTTATTGCTATTAAGAACATTTTGCATGTAGCACTTTAATTCTTTAAACATTCTCTTTAGGGAATTATTTGTTTTTAATCCATTTTATGTTGACAACACCAAGATTTAGGAAAGAGAAGTAATTTGTGTAGGATCTCATATCTGGTAATCAATAAAGCAAGTTTGAGTCACGATTTCCCCTAAATTTACGCAATTAAAAGGCACAGTATGCTGGCTTTGTCTTCATCACAGGCTATCCCTATCACCTCCATTTCTGTGAAGAATTCCTGAATTTCAGCTGCTATTTTCCTTGACCATGAAAAGAATATTTATGTATGGTTCTCATCCTTCTTGTGTGAACAATGTATATAAAGTACTTTATATTTCCCTATAAGGTTAAAGTATATTTCTAATGTTGTTTATATTGGTACCAAAATCTCCCAGTGGAATTAATTAACTGATATTTTCTATTGCTTTAAAATATGCAAAGTAATAAATGTCTTCCCAGATTAATAGCTGAAGCAAAACTAAGGTGGTTAATGAGTCTCAAAGCCCATTTGCTGTGAGGAAATAGTGATTATTGTTCTTATACAGTCAACCATATAATTAGAGGAAATACAAGGAAAATTATATTTTAGGTCATCTGAAAAAAAATAATATTTCCATATTATTATTGAAGTGTTCAGCAAAATATATTTAAGCTTATATAACATAAGAATATTGGTAGCAAAGTTAAAGTCATTTACTGCTTGAAAATGTTTATTAATACAGTATTGTCTACCTTAACATAGTGAAAATATTTAAAAATAAAGTAAGATAAACTTAAAAATTAGATATAATAATAAAATATTTATAACTTATGGAAAAATACTATTTACTATTTTTAGATTCTGACTAATAGAACCACATCTATTATGAAAATTAATTTTATAAAACTCACTGAAGAAAACACTTAAATGGCTAGTTCTACAAATGAGTAAACTATATTGACATCAAAGGGAACTTGAAAGGTGTTTACATGTATACAATATAAAAATTAGGAAGATGATTGGAAATGAGTTGGTTTCTTTTACATTATTGTTTAACATCATCAAATTAGAACATGATAAAACAAAGAGCACTATGTCAATGTTTTCAGGGTCATCAGTTTCTCTAGATGGAGCTACAGAATCTGGGGATCGCCTAACCTTCTAATCATGAGCTCAACTGAAACAAAAATAAACACTATTTCATCATCATCATCATCATCACATATATGATTGTGATCCATAGCAAGATCAAAACCTTGTACATCATATAAGTTAATTTGTTCAAAAACATATCATGCTTACAAGATTGAATATATGAATATGCCACAAATGCATTTCTGTTTTTTATAAAATTCAGAACTATAGTTTGTAGATCAACATTCATATCACAATAAGAAAGATATGAGTGACTGACACATCATCAAGGATAATATCACCCAGTGTTTAAAAGCACATGTGCAAATTTGATCATATAAGTTACCTAAGTAAAGGTTTACAAAGTTCCCCAATACATCAAACTAATGTTCATCGTCATGATTAAGTTACGTAAGCCAGGCAACTTGACATGTGTTACTAAGCACAGAGAATCACTTCCTCGCTTGTTATTTTTTTCATCATAAACACATAGAAAGACCATTTGATCAAACCTGTTTAATTAATTAATTTTTGACTGTTGTGCCTTCTGGCATCATTGCTGTTAGAAGAAAACAGTGATCTTTTGATTGCAGTAACTTAATTTATTTATCATCTATGTTCTACTTTTAATTACTATTATTAGTGTTCATACTATTTTATTCCTTATTATTCAGTTATAGAGTGACACACTATGCATCTTCTTTTATGTCCGATGAAACATATGTGACACTGTGTTAAAAAACACACACACACACAGACACACATGCAAACAACATTTATCCAAGATAAATTTACTATGTAAGATTAGTGAAAATACAACTAAAAGAGATCCAGGGGATACAAATCGAAAAAGAAGATGTCAAATTCTCACTATTTGCTGATGATATGATAGTTTACATAAGATACCCCAAAAATTCAACCAAGGAACTTTTACAACTTATAAGCAACTTTAGTAATGAGCAGGATGCAATATTAACTTAAAAAAAATCAGGAGCCCTCCTTTACACAGATGATAAAATGGACTGAGAAGGAAATCAGAGAAACAGCATGCTTTGCAATAATCACAAATAACATAAAATATCTTGGAGTAACTTTAAGTGAACAAGTGTAAGACCTGTATGACAAGAACTTTAAGTCTTTGAGGAAATAAATTAAAGAAAATACCAGAAAATAGAAATATTTCCCATGCTCTTGGGTAGATACAATTAACATAGTAAAAATGGCAATCTTACCAAAAGTAATCTACAGATTCAATACAATCCTTCAAAATACCAGCAAAATTCTTCATAGACCTTGAAAGTACAGTACTCAACTTCGCACAGAAAAGCAAGAAACTCAGGATAGCCAAATCAATCCTGAACAATAAATGAATGTCTAGTCACAATGCCTGACTTCAAACTCTACTAACAAGCAATATACAGTAATGAAACCAGACCGGTCGGTAATGGCATAAAAACAGACAGGACCAATGGAACAGAATCAAAGACCTGGATCAGATATCTATCCACACACCTAGGAACTCCTGACTTTTGACAAAAGAGCAAAATATATAAAATGGAAAAAAGAAAGCATACTCGACAAATGGCGTTGGCATAACTGGATATCAACATGCAGAAGAATGAAAATAGATCCATATCTATCACCATGCACAAAACTCAAGTCAAATGGATCAGAGGCCTCAACATAAAACAAACCACACTGAACATCATAGAAGAGAAAGTAGGAAGTACACTTGAACACATTAGCACAGTAGACCACTTCCTAAATATAACCCCAATAACACAGACACTGAGAGAAACAATTAATAAATGGGATCTTCTGAAACTGAGAACTTTCTGTAAAGCAAAAACCATGGGCAACAGACAAAATGGCAGACTACAAAATGGGAAACATTCTTCACAAAGCCCACATCAGACAGAGGGCTGATCTCCAAAAAATGCAAAGAACTCAAGAAATTGGTCATCAAAAGAACATATAATTCAATAAAAAATGGGTTACAGAGAACTCTCAACAGATGAATCTAACATGGCTGAAGGACACTTAATGAAAGACACTCAACATCCTTAGCCATCAGAGAAATATAAATCAAAATAACTCTGAGATTCCATCTTACACCTGTAAGAATGGCCAAGATCAAAAACACTGATGACAACTTATGATAGAGAGGATATGGGTTAGAAGAAACATTCTTCCATTGCTGGTGGGAGTGTAAACTGGTACAGCTGCTTTGGAAATCAGTATGGTGATTTCTCAAAAATTAGGAAAAAATCTACCTCAAGACCCAGCAACACCACTTTTGGGTATATACCCAAAAGACACTCAATTATACCACAAGGACATGTGCTCAGCTATGTTCATAACAGCATTATTTGTTACAACCTGGAAAAAATCTAAGTGCTCTTCTACTGAAAAAATGGATAAAGAAAATGTCATTCATTTACACAAAGGAGTACTACACAACAGAAAAAAAATGAAATCTTGTAATTTGCTGGTAAATTGACGGATCTAGAAAACATCATATTGAGTGAGGTAACCCAGACCCAGAAACACAAATACGTGTTCACTCATACGTGGCTTTTAGACATAAAGCAAAGAAAAACCAGCCTACAATTCACAATCCCAGAGAACCTAGACAACAACAAGGACCCTAAGAGAGACATACATGGATCTAATCTACGTGGAAAGTAGAAAAAGGACAAGATCTCCTGAGTAAATTTGGGAGCGTGTGGATCATGGGAGAGGGTAGAAGGGGAGGAAGAAGGAAGGGAGGGGAATGGAGAAAAATATATAGCTCAATAAAAGCAATAAAAATATTAGTGAAAATAAGCAAATATATTATTCCACCAATACAATCCAGAAAAATTATAAACTTAATGACCTCAGCTTTTCTTACCAGACTAATTCTATTTAGAATCACTATAATTTATCTCCAAACTTTAATTTGTCAATACATCATCCAAAAGCAAGCACTAAATTTTTTTGGTTTCAGTATAATTTGGAAATAATATTCTAGTGTGGGAAAATCATCTTGTTAGTCATTCTTTGAGGGGTTATAAAGGAAAACCGTCATTTGGTATTGTCGCTACTAAATCACCAGTCCCTTTGTTTATTGTTCATTCATCAGAGTCATTTAACACCAACCAACATAATGGGCACTATGCTACAAGCTGCAAAAAGCTATATCAGATGTCCTCAGAGCTCTGAAAATTATGCAGTGGTACAGAAGATCAATAAATCGACTGCTGAGATAAGCTTCAGTGGCTTTGCAGACACATTGTGGGAGCTCAGGGGAGGGGTATTTGAATCAGACTTGGAGTCAGAAGCATTCTCTAGAGGGAGTGAAAATCTTCTGGAATTCTTACCCAAGGCATGATAGTCTTGTTTGATCTCAGTCTGTAACTTAAAACAGAAACAAACAAATAAAAACAAAAATAGGGATTCTGGCAGGGTAGATAGGATTACTGTATTTCAAAATATATTAAGCATCTCTATCACATTTAACTAGGTAAACTAGACTGAACGATCATAATATAAAGTTAAAAGCATGGCATTGCTGACTCAATGGCATCTTTCACCTTAGAAAATACTAGTACATCTTACACTCAAAAGCATTTTCAATCCAATGGTATACAGAATGCTATTCTTCTTCAGGATATTGTCTGGCCCTGCTGCAAAGCAAGCTCTGTCCTGCTGTCTTCAATGACAAAGGCTTGCACATTCCTTACCCTGTCATCGGATCAGCTATGGACTTGGATTGTGTCTTGAGTTTTGTGATTGGCCCATAATTCACAAGGAATGACTGAAACTTGCTGTTCATGCTTTTCACACACATAAAGATAAATCTTCTAAATTTTTTTCTAAAGAGATTTATTTTTTCCCAGAAAACTGGATAAAACAAACTGTATATTTGAAAACTTCCAGGAGAGAAGAGGTATCTTTATGTTAAAAAATGAGATAGTGGGTATGATAATGACCTTAATTAACAATCCTACAACACATATAAAACTAAAGTAAACAAATAAACAAACAGGCTTTTTTGTTGAATGAGTAGTGGGAACTAGTTAATGAATACCTTACGGAGCCCCTATACTTTTGTTCCCAATCATCAATTTATAGGTAGACTGATTACCAAATAACGATAAAAATTAGGTATGTTAATGAAAAGCTAGGTTGTGAGATAAAGTTTTTAATCACAGGGAAAGCCACTGGGAAGTATTTTCATAACTTGCTTCTCAGCTGTAATTGGTACTTCTCAAGGGATAGGGACCACAGTTTGAAAAAAATGTTGATTAATATGAATAAATATAAAATTTCTTATGCTCCTAAGTTTAACTCATAATTAATTACATTCCTGTCAGCTTAACACCTATGTTCCAGCCATAAAATGTCAAATGTACTCAGTTCCTTAATATCCTACTTTTTTTTGGTATTTGTCCTCTTTCAAGTGTTTAAGACAATTGTATGTGCACAGACCAGTTAACAGTAACTTATTTCCAAAATATACTACGTAGTTTAAATACTGTGAGATTGACTTACAAAATTAAGTACCTTACAAAAGAAATTTTAGTGTATTTGTTACATGAGTTTTGTTTGGGAAATATTCTTTTCCTAATAAAAAATCCTGTCACTAAATGCCTTATCAATTTCCAAAGACTAAGCTGCAAATTAAAATGCAGTGTGTGTTTGCCTGCTAAGATTATGTGTGGAGAAGCAAGTACCCACTACAAGGACAGCAGTTCTGAAAGCTTACCGACTGAGCCTGAGATCTACATCACAATGATGGAGAATTCGCTCAAGCTCAAAGGCTAAACTGTGCTGGCTTCTGTTTAAGACACAAAAGCCACTGCTCTTAGCACAGAAGCTGACAGGTGGGTGTGACAAGTTCGTTCCACCTTAACTCTGAGAGTCCACGAGCAGAAAGCACTAGTCCTCAAATCAAGCTTGTCTGTCCAATACATGGATAACTGACATGGGTTAATGATTATGAGAATGGACTTAGTATGATGCACAAGTTTCTTGGTTTGTAGCTGAGATTTGCAAGCTGGTACTCACTGCTGATAGGCACCCATTTAAATGTAAATTAATTGAAACAGAAAGAAATAAAACTTTCTCACTCATGAGTCATCTTCCTGCAAATCACTGGTTTATCTGTATTGCTTTCAAAGAAATAAAGAAATTGTGCAGGTTTCTCTCCCAAATACGTAGGCTTACATATTCTTGCCATAAACCAAACAAGAAAATTGAAGCACTAATGTGTAGTTATAGCGTTATAACTCTTAACAACTGATATGTCTGTCTCTTTTTTTTTAAACATACTATTCACAGTTCTCCTTCCCTCCCCTCCTCGTCCCCCACTTTTCTCTCTCCCCACTCCCAATCTGCTCCTCATTGTGGGTAAGACATCTCATGGGTAGTCAACAAATTCTGCCACATCACCAAACTGAGGCAGGCAAGTCCCTCTCCCTGTGTCTTGGCTGAGCAATGTTTCTCTTCAGAGGAAATGGACTCTAAAAGGCCCGTTCCCACTGCAATGACCCCACAAACTTCACAAACCACCCATTGTCATCTGCTTTCATGGGAGCTAGATAGGTCTTATGCAGGCTTCCTAGTTTCAGATGTGTTTTTGTATAGCAGCTTTTTATAAATTAAACTTTCCTTTCATTACTAATATTGGGAGGTGATTGTGGGAACGCCTGGCACAGTGAATGAATGATGATAACTTGCAGAAGTCTGTCCTCTTATTCTCCATGGAATGAGAAGGACTGAAGTCAGGTTTTCAGGCATGTGTTGCAAACACTTTTACCCTCTGAGACACATCTTTGACACCCCAAAGTATGATTTTTACTTTCTTTATTAAAAATGTATATTTTAAGTGTTTATATTTTGAACATTTAAAATAAAATTTGCCTTAAAATTTAAAAAAGAGCCTTTTCTACCCAGGCAATGAGGGTAAACAGAGCCTGTTAACAACTGGAAGCAGTATACCTTCATAAGAATCCTGTGTCCTTGTCTTACTCATTTTATATAGACACTGGGCCTTTAAAGAGCACAAGATACACGTGTCCTTGAGATCTGCCCATAGCCCATCCACGGAGTTTCACAGTATCCTTTCTCTGTACCTTTCCACTGGGTCTTCTAAATACTACATTTTAATATGCTGTTTCTTGGCCTTGCACTCTGGAGTCTTCATTGAAAACCTTGTTTCCTCTGTACCTTTCTAAGATACTCATTTAGCAGCAGTCACATTTCTTCATGGTCATATCACATGGACAGAGAGTGTGTAATTTATTTTTTCACTAGCCTTATATGCATTATTTAGAAAACTACTGGATTTTTTTTTCTCAGAGAAGCATATATTAAGCCATTGCAGAAAACTTGGAAAAACTCTACAGGGTCTGTCATCCTGAACACTTTTCAAGATGCTACATCCAGTCTACGTATCTTTATAGCAGTTCCCTTAAAGAATAAACTAATTCAGAATCCAAATGCCCCCACCACCAGTTATAAGGTTATTGGTGAAATGAACAAAATGGGTAGACTATGATGGTGGATCTGCATTTAACATACACAATTTTGCCCCTAAACAATGCAGGATCCATTTACATGAAATTTTCACTGTATTACGTTGCTGCCTCATCTAGCAGTGTATATATGGTGGGGGTACAGAGTCTAAGTGTAGCCACCATCATCATCTAGCGGTGTATATATGGTGGCTGTGCAGAGACTAAGTGTAGCCACCATCATCATCTAGCGGTGTATATATGGTGGGTGTGCAGAGTCTAAGGGTAGCCACCATCATCATCTAGCGGTGTATATATGGTGGCTGTGCAGAGTCTAAGGGTAGCCACCATCATCATCTAGCGGTGTATATATGGTGGCTGTGCAGAGACTAAGTGTAGCCACCATCATCGTCTCTAGAATCTTCAGCATTCAAGGATTTTGGTTATTGATGGAAGTCATGTGGGAGTCACAGAACTCCGGCCCTGGTACGAAGGAACAATCACACATCCTGGGGTCAGGGACAACAAAAAAATAAGTATGTATGGTGTGAATAAGAAGCTCAACATTGTACAATATATTGAATAATTCTCTTTGAGCATTACTGTGGGACTGTTGTAAAGCTTGTCTTTATACAAGTAATCCACCCTAGTATTTTTTCCTAAGAAATTAGTGCAAAGATGAGAAGAATGTGGGTAGTATGAACCAAAAATTACATCTCGCCCAAAGCTTGTCATAATCAGAGAAAAAAATATTAGCTGGCACATGGACTTAAGGTTAACAATGAAACAACAAACGGTAGCAGTACAAAAAGAGAGAGAAAATGAGAATGCAAAATGTAGAGGTAAGTTCAGAAATGGTTAAAATTTATATTGAACCCTGACTGCTGTACATATTCTGCATAGGGTTATTTGTTACATTAGGTCCTTGTCATTATTTAGAATAATAAGTTTAAAGGTGCAAAGATTTTTTTTATAAATAGAAAAGAAATGTAGTTTAGTATTGAGGAGTGTTTCAATAAATGTTTTATTATTCAAATTTAAAGCCAGTTTTTGCATTTTGGTGCCAAAATTACAGACATGACATTTACTAACAGTTTTCTAGCCATGTCAATAATATTAAAACACACATCATATTTTCCTTGTGATTTGGGACTGTCTGAAACAGGATTCATATGAATTAGTACTTTGTTTAATTTTATTTTATTTCTATGTGTATTGATGTTTTTGCAATGGGTGTCAGGTACCCTGAAACTTGAGTGACTGACAGGTGTGAGCTGCCATGTGGGTGCTGAGAATTTAACCTAGGTCTCCTGGAAGAGCAGTCAGTGCTTTTAACCCCTGAGCCATCTCTCCAGCCCTAGATCAGTACTTTGTAAACTGGTCATGGATGGACAAAATTAAACCGACTAGAAAAATAAAACAGAGCACAACACAGAAAGGCAAATGAAAACTTAGAGCAGACTCTGGCTGCAAAGAGGCTTCGGGGCTAAAGCCAGTCTTCAACAGTCATTCTCTTTTTCCTCCTCCCTAGGGACCCCACATAAACAATAGAGCCATGGCTGTTTCAGTAGTGCCATGAGGTGAGATGTAAAATCTAATAAAAATACCTCAAATAATTCTTATCATTTAGGGCCACTGAGTTCCATACCCAGATCCAATTCAGGTTTACAGATGCTGCAAGGCCACTCTGGTGAAATAATGTTCAGTTATTTCTTCCAAATCATCAAATTAGTATTGGGCATTTTCAAAATAAAACTTTTGGGGGTAAATATGTGAGTTTGTACATAATAAATATAAAGACATGTAAGCATATTTTATTTAATGTTTACACATTTTATAAAACACAAAGTCACATTTTATCCACTTGCATAAACCCATCGAAATACTATAAATCAAGCTAGATCATAAAGCAAAGCAGTATTTCTATTATCAGTTTTACATAAAAAATATGCAAACTCCTTATACACTACTGATCAGTTTTCATTACTCAAACCAGATTTGCATGTGGCCTAATTATCTTATTTTATCTTTCCTACCCAAGAGTAACAACTGTTCTATGACCTAATTTAGCATATTCTGAAAGCAACTGGCCTGCAGCATTAGGTACAGGTTGCAACAATTGACAATAGCAACAGACCAGAGCACCAGCATGGGAAATTAGCTAATAACAAAACAAATCACAGTATTAATGTGGAAATAGAACAGGGGGCATCAGTAATCATTTTTATTAAATTTTATTGAGCATTTTTCTTTAGTCAGCTCTCCATAATGTTAATGAAAAGTATACTTTATTCATGAAAGAATTATTTTTTATAACAACAGGATACAATGTGAGTAGTCATACTACAAAGACGCATAACTGCTTTAAATAACTTCTCACAAATATGTCATATATGTCAGTTTTGAGCAAAGAACAGGACACAAATGTAATTATTTAAGCACATATCTCAAAGTCCATTTGACGGAAAAAAGAAATTATTTTGGAGTATCTTAATGTGTGTGTGTGTGTGTGTGTGAAAGAGAAAGACAGACAGACACAGAGAGAGGTTAGAGAGAGAAAGATTGAGACCAAGGTAGGTGTTTTACATGTTACATGTACATGTACAGGTGTAACTGAAATTAATAGAGGATATTCGATTCCGAAGAGTGAGAGTCACTGGTGGTTGTGAGACATCTCATACAGATGGTAGGATGTAAACTCTAGCATTCTGCAAGAGCAGTATGCTTTCTCAATAGCTGAACCATCTTTCCAGCACCTGGAAATTTTATTTTTTTAATGACAGTGTTGTTTCAATTTACTTGAGTAGGAATAGTATGGGTAGAACAACAATTGCTGTTACTAATGATCTCTGTATACCGACGTCCATAATTCCTGTTACAAAGATCACCTTTGAGTACCTTTGGAAATTTTGGGTTTTTCTTAATTTGTTTGTTTAAATCCTGTATGTAAGTAAGGAGGACTGGCTTATCAGTTATTACTAAGCAAATATTCCTTTTTCTCATGAACTGGTTTACAATAAAAACCTTTCAAAATATTCAAGGGTAACTGAAGAAAACATGATTAAGAACTACTGATCTTCTTAAGTTCATATTCATAGGTTCAGAGTACTTTAGAGAAATACTGCAAATACCAGTCCTGTTTTTAAGGGGTGATTCTCATCTGCACAGTGCTCAGATACATCTAATCTAACATGATCTACCTGTACCCCTAGTAACAGCTCAAGCTATTAAAACACACACCTAGTTTTACAATGATGCCTAAAACTATTTCACAGAACCAGCATGATGCAACTAAATTTGTAACTTCATAAATTATATTTGTTCTTGGCTTGAGCCCCAGATTTATTGTGTTGGTGTTTTTTAAATAATTATTACATATGTTGTTGTATTTCTTTGTTTGGTTTGGTTTTTTAATAAGAACTAGAAAACATGGAAGAGTTTTGATGATTTTTCAAGCATAGGGAGCAGGTTTCAAAATATAAAACACACAAAAATATAGAAGATAGAACTATCATCTTCAACAAGATAAAACGGAGTATATCATGTTAAAATTAATACCTTGAATGCAATGTAAAATTTCTATTCATTTGTCAGAAAACACTATGAGATTGATAGAACCATGGTTTATATGCAATGTACATCAATAATTATAAACCATTTTGCTGTAAACCCCATGTAGATAAACTATGCTCCTTTTATTGAGCACAGAATTTTCGTTCACACAAGTCTTTTAAAGGCCATCATTAAAAACGGTAAAGTGAGCACATAAATGAAACTACCAGGACTTTCTACTGGTTTGTTGTGCTCTTTTCTATGCCTCAGAGTCCTCACTGGCTATTGAGAAATCAAGGGTTCCATAACCCTTGATTTGAAGCATTGTTGTGCAGTCTTTAAAATCTCATGTTTTGTTACATTATTAATATTATTACAGAACCCCCAGATTCTTCCCTTGGGATGATTACCTGCTCCACATCTTCTCTTTTCTACAATCCTAAATGTATTTTCCTACAATTAAGATTGAGTACAAACATTTATGCACAGCCATATCAAATCATAACATATCTTGGTGTCAGCCAGCAAGCCATTTCTTGAATTTTATGGAACTCATCACATTCATCAGTGCATAATTTTGAATCAAGGTACAGACAGTTAGTGGATTAACCCAGAAACCATCATCAAACATGAAACAGAGATTTGCTTATTGCTTAGAGTAGGGAAGCTATGCATGTTAATCATTGACATTGTAATCTAATCATCAAATGATAAAGAACACAAGGGAAGGAGGCAAAATGTAATGGCTGGGTGTAATTACATTACTATTCAGCAGCTTGAGGGGGAAGACAGGCAAGTTGTTGTAGTCATTTAAACAACCAAGCACTCAATAGAACATTCTAGGACCTTGTCCAAGTTGTGACTGGAAAGCAAGTAGCTGTGCATTTCAAATCAAGGACAGTTGTTAGAGAATTAACTCAGTGGCTCTCAGCGCTCTAGTTGGGACTCGATTCCTACAATCTTAAGGTGACAGTCAATTTGAAGCGTGGGTTATTATGGTGTATCATCTGCAGTAAGCTGGGTACATTTTCAAGTTTCTGCTTTGCTATCTGCTAAATGAACTAAGTGACCTAATCTCTGTTGTTCCATTACATAAAAAGCAGGTCTCAAACGACAGTCACATTCCAGAAATTTTGCAAATACAGCAGGCGGTGACCTGTGCATAGCTAGTACTGGGTAATTGTGGCTATGTTTATATTGGGAATTGGTAAACACAAAATATTTAAAAATAAAAAACTACAATCAAACAGTACACAGAACTGCATTGTTCCTCTGAAATCTTTAGATAAATAATGTGGGGGTTATGTCAGAGTGGAGCACACCTTGGGTACACAGAACTAGACATTGTGATATGGATTCTCACAGTATGGTTCATGGAAACAGTGAAAAGAACAATTAACACATAGCAGCCTCTCATACAGGAGGAAATGTACGATAAAATATCAAACTGCTAAGTTTTAGTGGCTCGTGTCCTTACATTATGATTCTGATATTGAATAAGACAAATATAGTGTATATCAATGTTCTGTACTTTTCTGTGCTGGTAAAGGAAACAATCCCAAAAATCCAGCAACACAGACTTCATTTTTATTTGGACTATTAAGAGCTTGCACACATACCATTTACAGCACAGTAGCACTCTTTATTCTTTTCAGCAGGCCAATGAAAGATGATTTTGCGAATGAAACTCTGAGAAAGTTAAGCAACAGATGTTGGACAAGTGCCACTGAGCCTTATAGTAATGGAAGGACACGCCACATTGTGGAGGGAATGGGTGAGGCAGTGTGGTATAGCATCTTCTTAGCATTCCCAAGGGTCTTGATCTTCATAACAAAAAGAAATTTTAAAGCTCAATTTTTATAAGCTTAATTTTATTTGTGTGAAAGTGCAAAATCCAATGAGCAGCTCCACAGCTCCTATTCTGAAGGGCAACCCTAACCTTTTAGAAGTTTATAGTCTTTGAGCGTGAATACTTTTGGTGTGTGATGCTTTTGTTTAAAAAATTAATTAAAGTCAGGCGGTGGTGGTGCATATCTTTAATACCAACACTCAGCAAGCAGAGGCAGGCAGATCTCTGTGAGTTCAAGGCCAGCCTGGCCTGCTAGAGCTAGTTCCAGGACAGGCCCCAAAGCTACAGAAAACCGCTATCTTGAAAAACCAAAACAAAAAAGAAATGAAAAACATGTATGTGTCCTACATAGACACACAGGTATAAACTAGCATAGATTTATTGTCTATATAATTCTGACTATAACAAGGAAGAATTATCTGAATACCAGAATGTCTACCGTGACATCTATACCAGTGCAGTATTGTTGACGTTAGAGATGTACTCACTCTTGCGTGGAAGCCACTAATCATCTTCAATAGCTGGCTTTGCTTTTATGTGTTTTCTATGAGAAGAGAAAGTGCATTAAATTGTTAAAAAAATAAAAACCTATACTAATTGCCAACTAATGAGCAATGACATAAGATGGGAAGAAAAGAAACAATGTATTGTACAGAGAACGGCAATTGCTATTTGGAACCATGGTATTAGAAGGCACACACATATACACATGTAAAGTTGGTGTGGAGAATAGAACGGAACCACAATGTTAGCTCTACTCATTCCCATGTTTATGCACAGATCGATGTCAAAGAATGTTTCTCATCTGATAGTGACTTAAGATGGACTGAGAAACAACCAACAGGTAGATTTTTGTTAAGCACTAGCTCGGTCAGAGTCTTTAAATATTTCTGTTAAAACTTTCAAAACATCTACCAATATTACTATGTATATATTACATCAGTCAGGTTCCTCTTGGAGTATACCTTAAGAAGGTATAAAACCAATTATATTTTGAGGGGAAAAGGGCAATTCATGATAACATTTCTAACATCATAACACATTTTACCTTTATTAGCTACAAGGAAATGCTGTACTTAAGCTAGTATTTAGTAAGTAAAATGAAAATTAATTTGACTTTCTCAAATTTGTTTTCTGATGGTCATGATAATTCTAATGTGAAACTTGCTATCACTGGTTCCCCAACTCAATATTCGAAAGAAAAGAGCTTCACGCAAGGAGTCAATCTTTCACTTTACTTAGGGAGTATTATTGGATTCATGTGAAACACCACATAAAGAAAACCAAACTGTTACCCGGAAAGCAGCAGCTTTGATCTATACATAACAGCTGTCAACATGATTTTGCAGCTAAAATTCCTCCCTCCTAATAACACTATAATAAATTAAATGTTTTTATAAACTTTTCAAATAGCAAACTCAATTTTATATTAATAATGTTTTTGCTTCCCATAATCCCAGTGGTACAAAAGGATAGCTTTCTCATAATAATTACATGTATTCATAAGTACACAATATAATGTTTTGACACACTCTGAAACAGTTGCCATAATCAAGCTAATTAACATATAATAAACTTCTGAGCTAACATTTTAAGGGGGCTAAGAGTGCTTACATTCTACTACCTTTGAAATTTCTATATTGCTGCATACTATGTTAGCTATGCCCACCAGGCTACACTTGAGCTCTCCGGATCTTACTACCACGCACAACTAAAGGCTTGTGTCCTTGACCCTTCAGTTCCTGGAAGCATTCACAATCTTTGCTTCTGAAATTGACTCTTATTTGGTCAACAATAAATGAGACTATTGAGTATTTATCATCTATGCCTGACTTATTCTGCTTAATTTAATGCTCTCCATATTAATCCATGTAGTCTCAAATAACAGGATTTGTTTGACTCTAAAAAGTGTGAGTGTGTGTGTCTGTACTTATTGATTCAGTCACATATCAGAAATGATAGTGATTTCATCAATCATTGGATACTCAGATTGCTTCCATGTCCTTGCTATTCTGGGCAAAGCTTGAGTATAAATAAAAAGATATTTGAATCTTCTCCATTCTGTTTTCTACAGTGACTGCAACAATTTCCTGATGTGGGATTCCCCTCTGTATGCTGTGAATATCATTGGTTAATAAAGGAACTGCTTTGGGCCTAAAGCAGAGCTGTAGGGGAACAGAGCTAGGCAGGGAAAACTAAACAGAATGCTGGGAGAAAGGAGGTGGAGTCAGGGAGAAGCCTTGGAGCTATCGGAGACAGATACGCCAAAACTTTGCTGGTATGCCAAACCTCATAGTGATATACAGATCGATGGAGATGGGTTAAATTAAGAAGACTTAGCCAATAAGAAGCTAGAGCTAATGGGCCAAGCAATGTTTTAAATAATATAGTTTCTGTGTGATTATTTTGGGATTGTGCAGCTGGGAACCAACAAGCGGCCTTCCTCCAACAATTTCCACCCCATCAACAGTGGGCAAGTATTCTTTGCTCCTATGTTTTCACTAGCATTTGCTAGCATTGCAGTTAAGATTATAACTTAATTACAGTATTTCTCCCTCCTGTTCTTCCCTCCAACACTCTCATATGTCCCTCTCTGTTCGCCTTTCAATTCATGACCTCTTTTGATAACCAAAACTATAATGGGTGTCATTGTGCTTCTAATTTACAGCTCCTCAGACATTAGTGATATTAAGGATTTTTTCATAAACTTTTAAACTATTTTTATGCATATATGTTTTTTGGTCAGGATGAAATAATTACATTACCGAATAAGAAAAGTGCTCTCTTCGAATGAACAGCTTCTGACTGAAATGAGGGAGAGAATACTTGTCAACTATTTATATGTGGTTGTCCATTTTTAGGTACCACGAGGAAAATGGAGACATACCATCCTTTCATACCAGGAAGGTTCTTTATGACAGTCTTGCCCTCGGTGCTAATGCACTTGCATAACATCTAGTTTCCTTGATGCCTTGCCTTTCTTTGAGTCACTAACTTCAGCATCTCTCCTGTTTAAACACAATGCCACAAGCACTTCCATTCCTACAATCCCTTATGTCCAGATACTTTTAATTTGATTTCTGACACCAAAAATCTCCTGTCAGATAAGTCTAAAGATCTATTCCTTCCTCAGAGCAAATGCATTTACGCTACTTCCTAACATGTTCAACTCCTCACCTAAAAGCCTGAATGCATATTATTCTCTAATTAAATTTACTTTTTTCCATTAATTCAGTCCTTAATCATATGCTCTCAATGAACTGTTTTTCAGGATCTCATGTACACAGACTTGATGAAATAATTACATTCTCTAATCGGAAAAGTGCCCTCTTCATATGAACAGCTTTTGACTCAATGGGGAGAGAATACTTGTCCAAAAAATTTACATGACATTGTTTATCTTTAAGTACGATGAGGGAGGTGGGGATAATACACCAGGACAATACACACTTTCCACAACTGTTGGACACAGTCCCATACAGAACTCAAATTCCTCAAAAGCCTAAACTATTTGTCTGCAGAGGATGTCCAACATTGCTGAGGAAAGTTGCTGGTCTTTACTGAATTTTATCCTCTGAAGATATTAAGCTCTAATTGCAAGTACCTCAGAATATGTTTGCATTTATACATAAAACTTCAAAGAGATAAAGTGAGGTCTTGAGGACAGGATCTAACTCAAATGCCTGCAGCTTATGCAGTGGAGATTTAGAAAACGTAATTGAGATTCCAAGGCTACCTGATCGCAGAAGGAAGACAGTGAAGACACGTGGAAGCTTCAGGCATTGGAGGGACTTGAGAATGTTGAACCTTGCCAGTGTACCTTTTAACCTATCCAGAAAGTGAGTCTTTGTGGTTTACAACTGTGTTTTCCCTGTAATACCCTGGAAAGCTGGCACTATTTCATATTTACATGCTGAACTGATTAAAGGTAATAATTCTCTGGCTCTTTCCACTTTTCTGAGCAAGATTTTAATCGTAGCATCCAAAAGTCAAACAACTTGAAAACATAGAATTTCCTTTCCCCTTGGTTCTTCTTGTTTTAGAAAACCACTGCTTTAATCTTCACTCCACTCCCCAAGATACTTTACCTTCATTCTGCCAAGCAGCTTATCCTGGCCTATAATGTATTTCAATTGTAAGGAAGGAATAACTCAAACATCAAATCTTCCAGTAAAATGAAAGCAGTACCATCTCCTGTCATTACTCTGTCTGGGTGTTGCAGTGTACTGGATAATATTTAAAGGATACAATAGTTTTGGTTTACTTTCTAATACAAACCAGTACTGGTCATAGATTCACCGGTGAACAGGAAAGAGCCTCACACAGTAGATGTCCAACCAGGTGGCATTCTTTATCCTGATTCAGTTATTTTGTACTACAACAATAAAGACAAATGCTATAATAGGTATAGTTCCTATAGGCCATCATGTTATTACTTTAGCTAAGGAAGCAAGTATTCTCAAATTGCATGTTGGAAACATTACATGTGGCCAATGGATTTGAAAACATTTGGAAATATCAACATGTGTTTTATTAGGCAGAAAGAATAATAGAGGCTGGACAGCGGTGGCACACACTTTAATCCCAACACTCAGGAGACAGAGGCAGGCAGATCTCTGTGAGTTCGAGGTCAGCCTGGTCTACAAGAGCAAGTTCCAGGACAGGCTCCAAAGCTCCAATAAAAATAAAGCCAAAACAAGAACAAAAAAGAACAATAGGGTAAATGAAGGAGCAGTTTTTGAAAGTAACACAATCTTAGAATATAGGATGAGATGAGAGCAGTCTCGTGGGTCAGAAATAACAGCAGTTAGCATTTTTCTGAACTTAAGCATTCAATTTGCTACTTGACAGCCCTCTCCTGACAAGTGGCTTACTCCCACTGAGCTTCCAAACCATCAAATATAAAATATGAATAACAGTAATGAGCCTTCCAGGACAACTCTGAAAGTACATCAACAAATACACATAGTTTGTGGTACTTGCCCACAATAAGAACTTAAATAATAGCTATCTGGCCCTTTAAACTTAGTATTATTTGAACGGTCTTTGATTACTGAAATTATGTCTTGATAGTGAATTAGTTTTAAAAATGATTGTATAAATACTATCATCAGCTTCTAAAAGAAACTGGAGACTGCAGGAGAACATATGGCATGCACAGAAAATATACATTTAGGAATTTCACTAACATGGTAATGGAACTAAGTATTACACTGGCACTTAGAGGGAAATGATATAATAATAGCTTTTAGAAAACACAAATAAAAATGAATGCAAGTGGATATACATAGCAGAATTACTAAACTTAGGTAAAACTTACATTGATTGAGAGTGGGCAAAAGCACACTGGCAGACACAGTAGTCAATGACACACCATCATAATGAATGTTTGCATTCATTATAAAACAGATTGAGCTACATCCATGATCCTTGTAAAGAAGAAAAAGAAGCATTTTCTTCTTTATATCAGGATATAATTTATTGATTTTAAATAATTAAATATTCCACACAGTTTAATCCAAAGAGAAAACAAAATGTGTACTAGTGCTTCCCATGCAGTATGGACAAACTGAGCAGGCTGTCTTCGAACTCTCAGAAATCTGTCGTTTTCTTCCTCTGTTTGCTGAGTATGTGCCATCACACATAACCTAGGCAAAGTTTGTTTTTGAGACACACTCTGTGGAAGTTAGAATGAGAATGTTTCTCACAGGTCATGAATTTGTACAATAGGTTCCCAGTTGGTAGTACGTGGTTTTTTTGCATTTTTCTTCTCTTATTTTGTGGTCTACTCAGAGTATTATTCTTTATATGCTATTATGGTGTTACATTGGGAATTATTAAATTATAAAAACACTTCAACGTGAACCATCAGTAATTATTTATTTTCAACCTCAGGAAAAAGCATGGAATGCTAATTTAAAAGAAAACAATAGATGAGCCTGGCATGGTAATGCCTGTGACCCCAGAACGTGGGAGAATGAAGAAGATACCCAAGATGTAGGACAACCTAGACTTGGCAGTCACTAGAGAGCAGGATCTTGTCTCAGCATCCTCTCCAAACTCTCTAGATATGCACACACAATTTTCATAGGCAAACTAATACAATTTTATTCTAGACATGTTTACTGAATCTGTAAACAGTGGCACAATTGCCCCCATAGTAGTTGTCTTGAAGAAAGAACATCCTTACAGCATGGAGCAATGAGTTAGATCTGCTCATCAGTAATCAAGGCTGCACAGTCTGGGGCCTTACTGAATGAATGAGCAACAGAATTCCATACACTCTAGAAATAATGACTAACACAGAGCACAGAGATACAGCCTGTAATTGTGATTCTCTGTCTATGCTGAAATGCTTTATTTCCAACCACTCTCAAACAATATTTTATAGAATGCAATAAAAATAAAAGTATTTTCTTAAATTTGGAGGAAATTATATAAAGACATACAAGACCTGAAACCATCTCTAGACACTGTGACAGGAGTCTCATTTCCTGGCACCAAAGCACCAACCAATAGTCAAGTGAATTACTTTGAGCATAAACAATATGATGAAGAGAAATGCAGAAGTAAGTGGCAGTGTAGTGTTTAGAAGGATCACTTAAGACTAATTCAGAATAATCTTTAGTAAAACTACCAGTTATCTGAGAATTTTTTATGAATTTCATAATGGCTCACCTTACAGAAAGAAGGGAAAAATACAGGAAATGGTTCCCAATTTTCCACACCCTTTTGATATCCTGGCAACTCTAAGGGATGTAGAAGGAAACCGTGCATGCATTACAGCTTCCCTCTCTAGAGAGGATTTACAAAACCAGGCACTCTCCATGAGGTGGGGAAGAAATTCAAGTCAGCCGAGAGACAAATGAAGATAGTGAAAGCTTACTTCTCATGTCCATCTGTTTCATTTTGCAAATAACCAACATTTGTTGTGTTCCTGGAAATGACTAATTTACAACTACCCAAACACCGAACCCGTACTCTCTTCTTAATCAACTTTCACTGCATGCTTGAGGAAAACTACACCTGTGCATAAGGTATTACTCAAAAAGAATTATTTGTTCTAAAAAGCTATTATTAATACATCATGGTAGCAATTTAAACCTGAGTTTAAGGAGCTGTTTAGTAACATTTTTGCTGAACATTTAGAGGCTACATAGAGATTTCAATGCTAATATTGGCTAGAAAACAAGATGTCCTTTTAGAATATAGAAAAAAAGATTCAAATGTCATGTCTGTGAATTTTCAGATTAAATATGATTAAATAGTATAAATCCTGCTTGATTCTAAAATCATCCTAAAATATGAAAACTTGTTTCTAAAAATATTTTACTGTATCACATACTGATACAGCATACAGCATTATGTAAGACTTAAATAATGTCTAAGACCAACTTGCCAGACTTTCTTTTACCAGGTTTAAATAAGAAAACAAAGTCTTTGAGGAACACTGGCTAGAACTATGTTTTGATCAATACATACCAAGTGTGTGGATTCACATAAATTGAAAGTTATCATGAAGGGCTAGAGAAATGCCTCTGCTGTGTCCGGACACTTAAAAGAAATCCCACACTAGCTCAGAATTGAGAAATAGATGATTATTTATTTAGGGGTAGACTCACAAGTCAGAATCCTCTATTTGAATGGAGATCAGAAAATGAATCCCGCAACAGGAACAGAGAGTCCAGAAAAGAGATGCATGTTCTACATAGGCTTATATAAGAGGCCATACTCCAATGGGCAGGTAACCACTGGCTGTAAGACTTCCTACAGCACCTCCCCCTTTTGTTTAAATAATTGAGTTCTAAGGCTAATACAAAATTATATACAGTAAGAACAAATACATTTAATAATTATCCTATCCTAACTCATATAATAAATAACTTGGCCAAGTCATGAGAGGAAAGTAACTAAAACTATCTACTCTTCAACCCCATCGAAGACCCCAGAAGGGAAATAATATTACTTGAGTAAGCAGGAAGTAAAATCAAGCAACTTCCAAAATGTGCAACAAATGACAGAGACAACTGGCTACCTGAGCAATCACCCAAAGTTTCATTTGCAACATTGAAGCAACTTTGGCTAAGGCCTATAATAACTGAGGTACCATTTTCAGAGGTAGGAAATTTTTCAAAACCACCTTATCCTATCTTGACAAGATTTGACAGTCCTGCTTATCCATTTCCTCCGGATACTATGTATCTTCTCAGTGGTTGAAGCATGAGCATTTCTTTGCCCAAAGGCCAGTTTTGCCAAGAAGAAAACAAGCTCCAAGTTGAGTGTCTTCAGTGCTCAACATTCTCTCGGGAATAGATCAGTGCTGCCAGGAGCAATTGCATCTCACGTCAACAAAACCCTAAGTTATTTAAATGTCATATTCTACAGCCCTTTGAAGTGGTTGAAGATTACCTATCTATGCAGAAAATAATCACGATGTATTTAAAGAACCTGATTACTCTAAGTATGACAAACATAGATGACGATTGATCCATAATACTTAATAACTTAAAGACTAAGACTTCATATCAGAATATTATACAATAAACAATTGTGCAACAAATGAGGACAATGACCTCAAAATGTAAATGATGTATAAGTATCTTGATCAGAGGTAGAAATGTACATTGCAATATTATAAATATATATCAATTTATAAAAAATGTTTTAAGCAGAAGTGGAAGCATGCATGCATACAATATTCAATGTAATTTAACTTTGTATAAATATAAAAGAATATATATCAATGTAATTGCCATAAATAACTCACAAGTATTCACTCTATCACTCACTATTATTATTAGTGTGAGTATGCTAAGCTGGCAAACACCATAAGTCATTGTCTGGTCAATATCATCAAACTACTGTCATGTTTTGCATTTATAGTCACAAACTACAGAATCTTCCCAAAGACCTTACCAGTAAGATTACTTTAAGAAAACTAAATAACTGTACTGTTTTCTTTGAACCTATTTTTTAAAATCAGACATAATTGTACAAATTTAAATAAAAATTTTAAAGCAGTTGCAGCTTTTCTGAGAAAAGCAAAATAAATCATGTTTTGCTTGAGCTTTAATTTACCTAAATTGAAAATTCTTCTGTTTTAAGTGACGAGTGTTGAAACAGCTGCATTTCAATAAATCAATGAAATTAATTCAGGAAAAATTTACAAATAGTTAAAACTCCAACAAAAACTTTTTCAAAGTAGTGCGTTTCAAATTTATTTACCCTCTGAACATTTTCACTTAAAGGAAATGTATAGAATGTACCTTAAATCACGATAAACAAAAAAGGATCTTTGTAAAATTAATTTCCATTTTGAAAGCTGTCTTATGAAGAGAGCAATACCTAAATAAGGTCTGTCTTCCTGAAGACAAAGCCTAAAGTGTGGATTCCAGGTGTTTTCTATACCATGGCAGTCTCAGCCCACTTTATTTACTTGCTTTTCTCTCTTATGCACATTCCTATTTTATAATGCACTTGTCTAACTATTCGCAACTGTTACAAGTCCACAAAGCCTGATGATACCATTACAGTTGCTTAAACAAGAAAACAGAAAACTTTGGCATGTTAAGCGCTAATAGTTTTAATCTCAGCCATAAACATAACACATAAAATTTATGGTATATACTATGCTTTTCAAACTATTCCATGTGCATGATGAAAACTAAGATATGAGAACTTGTGAACTTAGGGTAGACATTTATCATCTTTTATCACCTATGACAGAGACAAACCAAGTGTTTTTGCAGTGTTTACTAGCTGTGCCCATCATAAATGAGGCAGTAAGAAAAAAAATTAAAATTAAAATTTAGATATAAGTTCTGAATTTTACAGATTCACAATTTTACCAAGTTTACCAAAGCAAATAACATGTTTAAGGCAAATTATTACCTAAGTAAATACATATAGTTTGGTTGTTGATGTACTTCTTACTGAAGAAATTAAGTACTCATTGATGTATCCTCAGAAATAACAGCGAGTTATTCCAAGTGCAAGTCCTCACATTTGTGCACCAAGCACTCTGCTCCTGGAGCCGTCTTTCCAGCTATCTCTTAGTGTTTCTATCATCACCATCATGTTTGAAACACAGGTTGCACAAATGCTATGTACCTAGCCTCTTCACACTAGAGGATGGATCATATCATGCAAAAAAAAAAAGCCACTTATAACAGAATTTGAAAACATATTTGAGCAAGACCCAGAAAATGTTATACAACAAAACTAGAAGATATGAGGCAAATAAAGTTGAAGTGGCAAAGGAGGAGCAGAGCATGGAAGTCTCTTATTTTTCTCCACATATAGTTTTCAAAAACAGAAAACCAAAGTATATACTATTTCACTTTCATATAATTTCTAAACTAAGTAGTTCATGGGCACTGAGTCTGTATTCAAATTCAATTATTAAATATATCATTCTGTTTAATACATAGTGAATGGAGGACTCTGGGCAATTCTCTCTAAACCACAAAAGCCTCTGTGAAGATTCTGGCAATAGTATTTTTTCTTTATATGTAGAACCAAGTTATAAATGAACTGTTTGATAAAAGCATATTTGGTAAAGTGATTACCTTGTTCCTAGAGGAAAATAACTATCGAGATTAATTTGATATTTCATATTCAACTGACCATATTTTTATTACTCCGTAGTACAAAATGAGTTTCAATGAATTTCAATTTGTATTCTTAATAAAAAGTGAAAGTTGAAATTGAAACAATCAGAGAGTATTTTAAAAATCTATCTTGGCTATTCTCTGGAAAAGAATAAGATTTGTCTAAAAGAGTTTAAAATCATGACACAGTCCTGAGATTTTCCTGAGCCTTGAGCCCTGGACTTTGAGAAAGCCCACAGAGGTGAGCACAAATAAACTGTGTGCATCTCTATATTTCAAGTATAAATAAAACCAGATTTCAAAGACAGGAGAGAAAGCATAGCACATGTTTGACATGATTTTGTAATGATAATATGTTGAAGTCACTTTTAATGCACTGGCTTGTCTAAGTTGGAATATAAAGACTGTATTAATCTGTTTCACTTTACTTATTATTTAGAGTATCTAGGAATCTTCAGGTATAGGAGGACACCGTTTCTCCCACCACAGTCCTTCTCTGCTTGATGACGCTTGCCGTGATGTGCTCACTGCTGCTTCCCCACCCACTTCTTCTTCTTTTCTATGTCATCCAAGAACTGCAGCAGTGTCAGAGGTTAGAACCGCTGCTTCCCCACCCACTTCTTCTCCTTTTCTATGTCATCCAAGAACTGCAGCAGTGTCAGAGGTTAGAACCGCAGTATAGAAGCAAGAGCAAGCAACTCTAAAATAAAAAAGGTCACAAAGATGATAGACAGGATTCTAAAGTGGAATAAAACAGAATGGATATCCACATCAGCCTTTATTAATACAGTTTTAATAACTGGCATATTTATATTGTTTAACATATTTAAAAAGCTCAAAAAAGTATTTTTTAGTTTTATCTTATGCCATCTAAAAGTTTGGATTCAGATACTTAAATTTTGAGTATTCTACATATCCTACAAAAAATTCTTTTTTTAAACAACAGTCTATGTACTAAAGCCTAAAGTGAGTGGGAAATGAAGCACAGAGCCACGAATACCGCTTTCCTCATAATTCCCTCATTGCCTTTTGCTGTTTCTGATCAATTACTTCTTTAATAAGTGACTAATTATAATTCCACACCCAGTGATTATTTTATTTCTGTATTATGGATGGCTATACAGACATAAGTAAAAGGAACATTTATTAACATATGCCCCTGCATGTCTTATCTCCACCTAAACGTTCTTATAGACAGTTTGTAATATGTCTTTCCAGCCTTTAATTTTCTTTCATTTGCATACTGCTTATTTCTTTGTAAGTTAAGCCTGGGACTTCAAACTAGTGTGAGGTGCAAGACACTATAATTACTCTATCTTACTCAAGTATAAAAGGATCTCCTTTCTATATGTATCATCTCAGCTGTTGTTTCCTAACACCAATGTCTATGATATCCAGATTCCAATGTAATGTGGAAGTGTTTAACCCTTGCTTCACTTTGACTTTTAAACTACTTATTTTCTGGACATGGACATGGACATGAATGATCTCCAAAGTCCATCCCTGCTTGTTCATTCAGTCTGTCTTCAATCTGCTTTACGTTCCTCGTTCTTGATAATATTCGCTTTCTAAAGCACCAAGGAAACTATGTAATAGAAGGTTTTCACACATCTGAAGCAGCAATTAAACACAGCATCTTAAAATAACTTCTGCAGTCATATGTGTTTTACATTATTAACAAACAGATAAAATGAACTCTAAAAGAGTGACACATTTAAATGGGTTTAATAGTGAATATCAGAGATGGAGATGAACTTGACTGTGAGATGTTGGCAGACAGAAGCAACACCTGTATTTATAGGTTTGTAGCACGATGAAAGGAATAGATTGTTTTGTTACCTTGTCCTAAAGACTTATTTTTCCATACCATGCCATCAGAGTTAGAAGGAAACAGATAACATTTATGTTTAGTAAACAAATGCTGAATGCTTTCCACAGGGCTTATATAAAGGACAGTCTATTTCATCACAATCTCAGATGAGCAGCTAAGGTAACTCAACAATTTGCCTGCACTGGTCTGTGCTCCAAGAACTCTACATAAATGTATGCTAACACAGTCCCTTGGAGATTCTTTCGTAATTCTCCATGTGATACTAATTATTTTTATTTCCAACTTAAGTATGTGGTGATGAAGGGTACCACCAAATTATAGACCCTGTAATGTATCAAGAGTAAACACACAGAACTTATTTTATACTAGAAAAAGCAAAACACCTCAAAATCTTGTAAACATATAATATACATGTATGCAAAAGGTGGGCCAGGAATGTCATTCAGACTTCCTACATATTACTTGACTCTCCGCACCTGTGTGAAGTTTTCTTATCTTTCACTATTAGCTTTCTTCATCAGATGAAACACTGATGCACTTCCTACTTGGTAGGAGAACAAGCAGCAGAAGGGCATTCATTTTGCACAATGTATGTCATACTGGAAAATAACTAGTTTTGTCTCCAATTGGAGTCCCTCATCGTTCCTGAAGGTGTTGTCAGCTGCTGGAGTAAATTGTCTTCAACAGTCTTTAGTCAGCTCACAACACCGTACACAATAATAGGAACCAATCAGCCAAGATGAGCCCACCAATCCTAGAATGGCAAGTCTATGGGGATAAAAAATCGCATCCTGACTGGAGCTAATGTTCATACCTCAGTAGAGAATTTATATGGGATACTGTTTATATGGCTAAAAAATCTCATAGCTTGGGAGATCACCGGCCCTACTGGGAAAGCTTCTTCTGTTGCTGGCAACGAACATGACATGCCTGTCAGACTGCCTTATGAATATGGTTTTGTTCATGATAGCACTGTTCTCATATTTAGTCAGAGAAGTTTTTGGGTGGTTGTGGTGGTGTTTTTGTTTTTGTTTTGTTTTTGTATGTCCCAGGGGCCAATAATAACAGTATGACTGTTGAATGCCTATATATAAATGACACATCTATAACATACTCACAAACCCTTCCAAGGGATAGGAACGTCACAGAAGGGGCAGTAAGAAGTAAGCGCTAAGAGAAGGAAGCTCTGCATAGAATACTGATTTCCAGCTATGTAAACTTGATCTCAGCAACTGTGATTACATGCCCTATTGGGGCGCTCCATCCTCTGTGTTGGAAGGGCTTCTCATGGAGTCAGCTCTTCCAGGGAGGTTTACATATGGCTAATGGGGATGGAAAAAAATTCTCTAGTGGTAAGTCACTGGTAAGGTACCTACACTCATGTAAACAGGCTATCATTGTGTTTCTATTAACAACCTGAAGAAATTCATTGGGACTAACACCCCACCCACTACCCCAACACATGTACAGAGACAGAACAAGGGGGTAGGGATATTAACAGGAGGAGGATGAAGGGGACAAGAGAAGGTGATTGGGCTGAATATTGTGTATATGTAAGAAAATGTCATAATGAATCATATGAATCATTAATATGCTAATAAAAGCCTTTTAAAAGAAATATTATTTCTCTTCCATTTCTTTGTCCTTGACACTCAATAAAAAGCAAATAACCTTTCTCTATTCCTGACTAATAAAATATCCAGAGTAGTTCAAGAATATGTTGCTTCTATAAATATTTAGTATATAGTTATCAAAATGTATATAAACATTTTATCTAAATGTATACAGGATGCTTAAGCACAATTAATTTCTACTGTGAAACTCTGAGAAAAATTCAAATATTTTATTCTAAACAAAATAATATTAATTGATAAGTTATATTTAACCAAAAATATATCCACAATTGAGACCTTTACTTTTTCACTATTGTAAGTATGTGTGGTGAGGTTTTCCATTGCTTCTTTCAGGAAATGTGGACAGTGCTTCGATGTCCTTCATAATTCTCCTTTCAGTTAGATTTATACGTGGGAAGAGAAATAAGTCTTGCAGTGTTGAATTCAGGTGAGGAGTCTCCAAGGACATGCCAGAGGACAATCATCCTGGACAAATTTCTCCCACTTTCATCTCTGTGCTAGTATCAGAGAACAAAAAGGAAATTACCCCGAATCTATATCCCAAAAACAAAAATAATCCATAGCAAATAAAGAGTTTTAAGTGTCCAAAATAACTACAAAACACAGTCAATTTTTAAAAATATGTTTAGTGCCTGGCTAAGTCTAACAAAACAAAGACAGAAAATTCACCACCATTGTGAATTTAACAAAAGTTGGCAGTAACTGAATTAAATCTATGTCTTGTGCAAAACTATTATATTATCTATGGAAGACTGTGGCTGAGATATGCAGATATTACCTGCTAAGTCTGTAACCTGGCACTGATTCAGTGCAGCATCACTGCTCCTAAGGTTCTGTCCAGTGACTCTGGTTCCTGTGACTGTGACACAATGAAGCAAACTATTGTCAATGGCATTAAAGCTTGTATTTCTGATTTCAATTATGAAAAAGTATAAAAGTCACAAAGTCATGATAAACTATAAAAATTTAAAAACATTTTTACAGGTAACTGAAAGAAATGGAAACAGTGAGAGGTGAATAACAGTTACTGTCAATCAGTGAAGACATTCTGTAAACTCAACTTCTTACTTTCTAGATTCCCATGAGCACTAGAAAGAAAAGAATCATCACTCCCTCAGCTTGTCAGAGTTTTTTGATAGTAGTGCAACAGAAGTCACAACTAACCACTCTTTAAAAAAAACATTTTGACATAACTCATTCTTATTCTACAATTTCTCATTATTATGTAAATAATTCCTAATATCCACTTCACCTATTATTCTTCTTCCATACAAGCATTTTTGAGGACTTGAAGTCTCTTTTGATTTGATGGTGCAGGACAATTGTCTATATTCTGTCAATCATGTTTTAAATAAATGCTGATTGGCCAGTAGCCAGGCAGGAAGTATAGGTGGGACAACCAGACCAGAAGTAGAGGTGGGTCAATGAGAACAGGAAAATTCTGGGAAGGAGGAAGCCCATTGCTCCTCAGTCCTGTCCCAACCACGGAAGAAGAAAGATGTCATTGTCCCACTGAAAAAAGTACTGAACCATGTGGCTAACAAAGACAAAAATAATGGGTTAATATATGTTATAAGAGTTAATATAAAGCCTGAGCAAATGGGCCAATCAGTTTATCATTAATATAGACCTCTGTGGTATTTCTTTAACACTAAATGGCTGTGGGACCTGATGGGAGGACAGAAACCAGGCTGCACAAAAAGCCCCAACAACAATTTGATGCACTGCATAATGGCTGACCATAGCAATAATCAAGGCACATGACCACACACCAAACAGGTGGAAACCATTCAACTACAAGGGCATCATATAATTTTTATTTACTTATTCAAATCATTAATGGTTTTACTTAAGAAATTTATATTCAGAAGTTAGAGAAGCCCAGACATTAAAAGCACTGACTTCTCTTCCAGAGAACCTAGGATCAATTCCCAGCAATAACACGGTCATTTACAAAAAATCCAGTTCTAGGGGATCCAGCATATCTCCTACTGCTCTCCATGAAACCAGTCTCTCATGCAGTGAACAGACACACATGCAGGCAGTGTCTGCAAAATACAACAGAATACTGGGGGAAAAAAGATATAACCAAATATGATGCTTCTTTTGCCTGAGAAAATAATTAATTTTTGATCATTCAAATTATTCTTCCATTTACCTTAAATTGTTATTTTCATTTCAAAATATGAAACTTCATATTTAAATATTCTATTTGAATAATTAATCTTTCCCCCAAATTCAGTCATCATTTTAGAACAAAGTGACAAACTTTTTGTAGTTAAGAATATTAATGGAGTATCTAAAGTGTGCTTAAAACTGTCCCAACTTATGTATAGCACCACTATGATGTAGGTTCATTGACACAAACTCAAACAAGCAAACGAACAAACAAAAAGTGGCCAACCTGACCAAATATAAATAGAAATTTCATTGAATAATTATTTTAATGATGAAAGCTTATTTTAAATATGTTTGCACAAATCACACATACAAGAGAGAACACCATTTAAGATTTTGCTTCTCTGCAATGTT
The DNA here is from genome assembly GCA_004026605.1 of Ondatra zibethicus. NCBI lineage: Eukaryota > Metazoa > Chordata > Mammalia > Rodentia > Cricetidae > Ondatra > Ondatra zibethicus. Next base: position 94,140 of record PVIU01005105.1, read on the forward strand.
TGAAGTTAACAGAAACTATAAATATATTCATATATCCAGCATTTTTTGGAGTACCCACAGTCTGCACTGCAGAGAAACAGCCTAGGAAATTTAAAGCTAGTTTTATGTTTGTGAAAATTTCATCACAACTTATTAAAATACTAGATGTTAGCTGGTAGTTCAGCACCATGTAGTTCCTGGCCTTTTAACTGGCAAATTCATTCTCTTTTCTACAAAACATTCCAAACTATGCTGTAAGAAAACAAAACAAAACAAAAAAACAACAAAAATCCTAATGATTAAGTTGATAAGAATTCTGTTGGGTAGCTTGGTCAATAAAAACAGCATGCATTTTCCCATAGGAAACCAGGAGGCAGTGCCAACTCCAGTAGACGTCCTAGCACAGCTTTAAAGACTTACTTCAGTCCAGGTGGCCAATTTAAGAAATTAAGAGAATTTTGGCTTAGTTAAGGGAAGCAGGGATTAGGATGATTTGAAAGTCACAGAGAGAAATTTAAAATAAATATTTGATGTAATGAAAGAATTAATATTAACTGAATGAAAGCATAAGACTACAAAAGCCATGTTTTTATGTAGAAGATTCCACAGGAAACTCCCTTCTCATCAGGTGACACTTTTTGGTCTCATTTTTTGGTCTGATTCAGACATAACACAGAACTTCTAATTAGCTGTCCAACCTCAGGCATTAACATACTAAAGTTGGGGCAAAACCAGCATTTTAAGGGGCATCCAGATTTTCTCACACAGCTTATTCCTTTCTTCCTTGCTTTGTCGCTTATTACTTTGATTTGATTTTCAAAGAACTCAAAAATTTATCATGCATATGACCTACGAAAAGAAATATCTACATACATCATTTAGATGAACATTTATACATATATAAAATAACATGATTAAAAATAATTTTTTGAAAAAACATTGGGTATTGCAAATAACTTTTAAAAAGACTTTGTTTGCTGCATGAGCCGTATGAAAAGCCATATTTAAGCAATGACCTCATTGTATGGAAGAAGAAATTCTATATTTAGGTTTCCAGTCATAACATGAGCTTCAAATTTTAGAACTATCTATTTCAAGCAATAAAGACTTGTTTACAGACAGTATAGTGATTTTTTTCCTCATTCAAAGATGTGATGGGACTTCATAAGGAAAAGCTGAGTACATGATAATAAATGAATAAGTAGATAAATAAATAAGCAACCACATGTGTATGCAACTTGCAAAGATCTTAAGAGTTATAGCAAGTATGAATAACTTCCTAGATATTCAGTGCATTTTAAATTTCTTTTGGAGTCTTTATTCTTTCGCTGCAATGCATAAAACACAATACACGAAACTTTTCATATCCACAAGCTTCATATATAGAGATTCAATGAAACATTCACTTGAAAACTCTATAGAATAAGTAATTTTTCCTTTGGCTATAGGTACTTCTGTTTTCTCAAATTTTGTATTTATTTACTTTTTTAAAGATAACTTAGAAAAAGCTTAATGAGGTAAGAAGTAATTTCATTTAAGTTTATTTATTCATAACCCAAAGAGTACGCACGAGAAATTTAACAGTGAACTTCTCATTTAAAGTGGAGAAAGGAAGAAAATGAAAGGTTCAAAATCAACCTATTTAAATACTACTAATTCCTCTCCAGGTTTTATTATTCAGTCTGTATCTTTCCTGTGTTTAATTGGGAACAGATTCTGTTAGTGGGACAAGTAGAGAAAAGGCTTTTTATTGCCAAACAATGCAATAGTAATAAAAAGTACTGCAGGGTTTACAGGATGCATGCAACAGGACACCAAACACCTTTGAAAGCTTTCAACCCTGAGTACTTCAGCACTAATAACGGGCCACCTTCAATAACCCTTTGCCATATTCTCAGACCTGGGGGAGGGGGGGCATCTATACAACCAGGATCTGATGGTTAAGAAGAGGGAAACATTGTCTATTTTAAATTAAGAAAGGGTGATTTTGTACCTTGTAGGCGTTCTCTCATTAAACCCAAGTGGGCACCGGTACAAGTGACCATTCCCTCTCCTCGGACGACATCAAAAAGGGCTTAAAAATCAACTCAACACCTCCACACCTCCGGGAAAGCATGAGGAAGACAGAACTGAAGAAGGTAACCCGCCGAAAGCAGCGGAGGCGGCTGGGAAGGACCCACCGCACTGCTCACGCGGGGCGCGGAAGCGAAAGCGCGGTGCTCAGGGACCTCTGCCATCCTAGAAATCTCTAGCTCCGGCCGCCTGGCCAGCAGCCAGCTTCCTGGCGACCGCGGTCCCCGCCCCTTCACCTCTCCATCTCCCGCGCCTGATCGCCCCACTGCCAGCGCCCTGCCCGGCCCTCTGCTTCCGGCGCTGCGGGTGGCTCAGGTCAACTTGCCGGACCTCCCGGGGCGCTGTCGCCCCCGCATCGCCCACAACCTAGGCCGCTGGGGGTGGGGGACGTTGCGCGCACCTTCAAAACAATCACAGCCGAGAGAGCACTTTGGTTCTGGCTACCGGTGCAGCTTTCCCCATCGCGGGCTAGGACACAGCCCGGAACCGGCGCGTACACGCGCACACACCCTCGCACACGCACACACGCGCGCACACAGACTTCTTGGCCAGCGTTGCCATCACACACCCGGGGAACGCCACCGAGGGGGCCAAGTACCTGCTCTCTGCGAGCTGTTGTGCTGTTCACTTCATCCTCCGTTGACAAGGAAACCAAATCGCACTTCTTTTTTTTTTTTTTTTCCAGGAAAAACCTTCCACTGCCATTATTTGAAAATCGATTTACGGGGAGGGGAGGAGGAGGAAGAAGGGATAATATAGATATAGATATCAGAATATCTATCATAAAATTATCTCGGTTTTTTAAATAAAAAAGTCAAATGTGCAAAAGTCACAGTTAATGTAAAGGAGGAAAAAAGCATTTGTTTAAAAATAATCCCATGAACTAGCTGCAAGAAAAGTTTCATGTTATCAACTGATATCAAAAACAGGAGGAAAAAAAACGAAATATTTTTCATAGGCTTCCAAAAAGGTCATAAAAATGTAAAATTAATGTCTTTGCTCAGTGGTGCGCACCGAATTGCAAGACGACAAACTTGTGAACACTGCTGGAAAATCTCACCTATACAAAAATGTAATCGGAAAAAGAGTATATAAAAAAGAGTTAGAAACATGCTTTCTTATCATTACAAAGGGAAAAAATAGGCACCACAATTCACAACGCTTTTTCCATAAAACCAGTTGCACATTTTGCTGGACTTGAGAGCCGCTTGCAGCGGGCACCGCTACCGCGGACTCCCAGACACAGCACCTTGTCTAGAGAACCATCGCATGCTAGGAAAACTTGATTCAGGAAAAGGCTTAAGACCATGCTTGCCAGCTTTCCCAAATACAAACAATAATCAAAGAAGTGGGAAGAAAAAAAAAGAAGAAAAAAACAAAAACAAAAAAAGAACAAAAAAGAAGAAGAGGACAAGAATGCCACTGAGAAGGTACTCACCGAGCGGGAGTAAAATGTTGGAATAAAAATGAGATTTAGGAAAATACAGTATGGCGGTGGAAGAAGGAATGAAGAGCGTTTTTTTCTCAGTCTCTGCCTCGGGCACTGACACGTGACTCGGAGCCAGGCGGACTTGCAAGCGGCAGGGGTACCGCGGCTGCTGGGCGACCACGGAGCCTTCGAAGCCCTCTAAGTCTCTCCGGCGGGCACGGCGGTGGGAGCCCGGCAAGGCGGCCTCCTGGGCGAGCCGGGACTAGCAGGTGCTGCTCACGCTGGGCTGAGCGCACGCACACGCACACGCAGACGGGCAGGGCGCGGGCTAGCGGGGACCGCGCGGGGCGGGCCGGAGGCGCGCAGCTGCTGCCGCCGCCGCCGCCGCCGGTACCGCCGTTGGTGCTGATGCTGCGGGCGCTCCGCCAGAAAGGGCAGTTTAGGGATATTCAGCAGAGGCCTCACAGCGTACACAACTTGCGGTCCACCTCAAAGTTGCCGCTTGCTACTTCCTTATTTTCCGGCTTTCATCTCCAGGTAGCTTCCTGCGGAGAGCTCCTGTCCTTTCCTCTCCCTAAGTTTCACTCTTCAAGCCCGGTTTAAAACTCGATCGTTTTATTCATTTGATCTCGAAGTTCCTATTTCTTCTAAACTGCTTTGCCTATGTCACTTCCTCCCACTAGGTCTGTCTCCCACCTTGTGGTTCACAAGGAACCTGGGTTCGTGCTAGGCGATATGGGGGGCGTTGCCACTGCAAAGCCAACGTCAATTCCTTTGGCTGTCTTGAGGCATTCCCCATTTGTAAGAGAAAACAAAATCTTTCATTTGGAGAAATCCCGTTCCAGGTTTTCTTTAGCTTGTTGCATGGTGCTGGGCGGGGGCGTGGACGTGTATAATTTATTCTTTCCTGGGCTTGGCATTGTTTGTTTTGTCTGCGTGAACACCGGCTTCGACCTGTCCGGAAGGCTCTGCGGGTTCTTGCTCCAGGCAGGGTCGTTCGTGACTCCTGCAAGTTGTTTTCTCAGGCTGCAAGTCCACCCAGAGGAGAGAGGGAAACAAGTGAGTCCTTTGTGTGAGTGCTTGCCTGGCAGCAGGCACCTGGCGGATGGTCGAGAGGGGGAGACATGAGCCGCTCACCAGAAGACAACCCAGGCTCAGTCTAGAGCCAGGCGACTGAGCAGTGCTTTAGAAGGTGGAGGCCAAACAGGGAGTTCACCCAGCATCTGCTGTGGGATGCTTGTCGCTGGAACAAAGATCCCATCAGCCAATCACTGACTGCTTTGGGATTCTTCTACTGCTGCCTGTTGCAGAATCAGCTTTCTGGGATCTGCAACGCATTAATTTTTCTTCATCTTTCATGCAATATTCATATCAAAAGCATTTCTCCGTGTTGCTTTGACTCTGAATTTCACAAAATTAATTGCCACGTCTTCGTTTTAAAATGAAAATAAATACAGTTTCTTGGCTCTCACGTTTCTGCTTTGATCTTTATCTCCCTCTTTCCAATGTTGATGTTTAAGATAAAATGTGTGCTTAGGAAAGACGCTAACCTGAACAGTTTTGACATTAAAGTATGCATTCATTATGGAGAGCCTAGCAGCAAATTCTTCTCCAACATCCAACAGAATTCACTGATAAAGTGTTAATCCACAAATTAAACAAGTGATATTTTAAAATAGTCATTAAAATCATTAAATATTTATTGTGGTAAATTGCCAGCTTGACCCATTTATTACACACACTTTTCCAGAGTGGATTCAGAATGCTGACAGGGACGGATGGGTGCATTGGAGTGGATTCCAAAACTTCGGAAGCCTTAAATTCTGTGCAGGAGTTACTGGATTGTTATCTGGAGAATGCAGAGCAAACATTGTGGTTTGTGCTAAGACCATGTTGATCTTCATTCTTTTGTTTTATTTTGCTTCATTTTGTTTTTAGTAGATCCCTTCAAACATGGCTCTTTTCTTCCATGTCTAATGAATTATGCTATCTCAACCTGAGTTTGTTAAAATTTCCAAATTTTCTATTTCTTCAAAATATCCAGATATTGCGTTAAAGAGAAGTTAATTCTAATGTATATGTTTTTCTTTCACTAATAGAGATATTGGAGATACTGCAATATGAGCAACTTCACTTTAAAAATAAGTTTTGGAACTTCAGATCAGGCCAGGCTATGTCTTGGTTTAGATAGAGGTATTTAGGAAGACCTTTGCAAAACAAGCTGGTTAGAATTGCACTGCAGTAATGGCCGCCAGCCAATCACAGTGATTGTCAGGCTTTTATTATTCAATAAAATGACTCCCTTTATGTTTAATGCAGCTCTGCTGAGGAAAAGCAACCCATCAATATCCTCCTTGCACTTCTTCCATTTCCTTACATAATTGCAAACCAGTGCTTAAAATATTCCACTTCTGCTAACATCCAAGATGCCGTTCTCCCTTTTAGGTTGTACCAACACATTAAAAACAAGAGTAAACAAAATCATATTGAAAGACTAGCACTTACAAAGCAGAGGCTGTTGCTTAATTCTTATACAGTTCTGCAGCGTAGGCATTATTAACCTCATTTTAAAGATTTACAAAAACAAAGTCAGAGTTTAACTCCTTTGTGCAAGATTCTACTCTTGCACAGAAATGATGTGATTGGACCATACTTAAATCTTGGTTTACACTAAAATAAGGTACTTCATCAACTACAAGAAGAAACTAACTCTTAAGAGTTGTTGTTGATATCACTTAACAAAAACATACATTTCTTAAATTTAATATATTCAAAGGATATTTGTGCAATTGACTGAGTTGTAATGTTCACCCCATTAAAGAACTCAAACAGAATAAAGTACAAGTAAAATAGGTTTTAAAGGAAGAAAATCATCTCTAAAAATTTTGTAAGCAGGAAGCAAACAAACAAAAAGAAACTCTGAAAGAGATGTGGCTTTGTAATTATGTTCTTCTCATGCCTTCACCAGTTAACATAGACTCTGGAGGTCTGAAGAAGAATGGCTTTTCTGATTCTTCACCAAATATTTTGTATGCCGCACATACAAATATGAAGTATGCTTAATTTAAGAGGAGACCACTAAATGGTGATACTAGAAAAAAGTCTATTTGAAACCTATGCTTTGCAATTTCAACCTCTTTGTCAGAAAATATTCATGACATATGAAATACATATGAGTACAAATGTGAATATATACTTAGTTGGAAATTATGTGCTATATAGTAATATGACTTTAAATAGATATGTTTACATCCAGGGCACTTGAATCAATTTTTAAAGAATTTTTGATTGATAATTTTCACAATTTATTCATTATAACTTTTATTATTTCCCATCATTATATGTTCTGTTCCTACTAATAGATGTGTTTCAACTTTAATGGTGTTGTATGTTTCCCAGTATTCTTACAGAGAGTAACTACAGTACAAATAGCAAGGAAGTCATGAAATGTGCACCAGTGGCACAACAGAGCCAGGTAACTATACACACACACACACACAGATACACACACACACACACACACACACACACACACACACACACACACACACATATATATATATATATATATATATACACTATATGTATAGTATAAGACAGCATGGATAAAGAAAGACAGGAAAAAGTACCATGATTTGTGTGTAATTTAGTGGTAAGCATATTACTCTTCACATAAAATACTTCGCGGGATTCAGAAACATTCAAATATAAAGGGAAATACACCAGATTATTAAGATTTATGCATTTACATATTAAATGAATATGTCTATAACTAAGAAAGTACATATGGAACAAAATAACATGTATACAAATATCATTTCTTGAATGTATTTACTTTAATAGAATGCTTTGAGTGCAGTTCTTTGAGAAATTGACCTATGAACTAGAAGTATGCACACAAAAATGCTCTGATAGCTTCTTTGTGGTGCACTTGAAAGAGAGCAGGACACATCCAGCACTGTGTTATTACTCATTGATCACTGACCTATAGCCATTCATTTTAATGTGGATATAAGATATGTCTCTTTACATATTTAGAAATTGAGAATTTTTCCAAGATAATTCTTTAGTTTTTCATTGAAAATATGGCCATCTTCAGGCTAAACATTGACATACAAAAAGTTCTAAATGCTAATAATATTAAGATAATTTTAAAATGCTTTAATGTAAATAAAGATAAGAAAATGAAAGGTCTTCGGGGGTCCAAAAGATAGGAAATTAATTTGAGGCAAAACAAAATGTGATTGAGAAAGCTTATTAAGAAAACCACCCACAACTCAGTATTTCATTTTTCTGTTGCTTGATATATTGAATATGAAGAAGTCATATAGTCCTGGTGTGGTGGCACACTCCCTTCATCCTGTCACTCTAAGGCAAAGAGGCAGATAAATCTCTGAGTTTATGGACGGCCTGGAATAAACAGGGAGTTCAAGGAAAGCCTGGATTACAAAGAGAGACAGAGAGAGAGAGAGAGAGAGAGATCTTTATCATCAGAAACTGAAGTTTCTGCAGGACTTCTAAGACCGTTAGACTCAGGACATTACAGAAAGGGACTTCCCTTACCTGCAGAAGTCTAGTGAGGGCCACCTGCTGTGGCAATGCTCTTCTTCTGTGGCAATGTTCTTCTTGCCAGGAATACTCTAAGAAAGAAAAGGTGTTGAAGAGAAAAAATATTTCTTCTTTAATACTTAGGATATTGTCCAGTATATCCAATATTTTCTCAGTCTCAGTGATAAGAATGCTTCTCCAGTACATATATTTCTTTTAAGGATGTATTTCCTTTGAAAATGGCAAGTTTGGGGTTCATTTTCAGGAAAGTAAACCACTGAAGGCTGGAGAAGTTCACACCTGAACTGTCAACAGTTAAGTTCTATCTCCACTCATTTCACCCTAAAGATGAAAAAAGTGAGAGTCAGTGAAACAAAGTGGCCCAGGAGCCAGGAAGCAATGGAGCATAGACTCAAGGCCACAAGGCAGCACAATCCAGTGGATTAGAGAATGCACTTAACCCGACCCTTTGTATCTGCATCCTGACAAATTCTCATTAATTTCTCGTGCTTTGGTTCCCTCATCCAGTAAACAGAAAAATAAAGAAAGCTACCGAGCGTCATCAAGTTAGTGCATGCAGAGTGCTTGCAGCAGTTCCAGCTACAGGCTAGGCTCTGGTTACTCTTTCATGTGGTCTTACCCTGTTTTGCACATAAGAACCCAAATCACCCTAGGCAGGGGCTGTTCGGAGCTGTAAAAACATTCTGAGCAGCTTACATTATTCTGAAAGTGCTTCAGCCAACGGGCCGTTTAGTAGGCAACATGTGTCTTTGCATTGCAGAGGCACAGTGAATGCTGGGGCTTGTGCCAATAGTGATGAGAGAAAAGGAAGACGGGAAGTAAGGACAAGTCAGAAAGGAGACAAGACGGTAATATAAAACCAAGAGCCTGGAAACACCTAAAAATGTGAGACAAGTGCAAGCACTGGACAGATTTGGTTCACACGCATGAGTCCTGAACAGACATGTGACGGAAGTACCGTAGAAACACACTGCAGACTTTACAGCTTGCTGCTGTGGCGAATCTGAACAGTGCCCAAACCGCTAAAGAACATTTCTGGCTAAAGCGAAGGAAACTCTCTCTACCTTAGGAATTAACATTTATTTTAAGAATAAAACCAAAACGAGTTCTCTTCGTTTGTGTCTAAAACTCAAGAGATTTGTTGTTCTCAACAAGCCAGCCAGATAACATTGTAAAATTAAAATCTTAAAAACTGATGTTTTACTGTCTTTTCCCAAGACCTTAGAAATATAATGTTGCTACTTTATAAGGTACAATATATTGTAGCAATTATTCTCCTGTTTTGGTTTCCTGTTTCCTTGTTTAACTTCATAAACTAAGAATTTAGTGAGGACCCAGGTTTTAATTATCGGCATTAACTTACTAAGATTATAGCATGTTTTATCTGTGAATGAAGGATAATCCATCTGTTTTAGGATTCTAGCATGCAAGAGCTGAATCCCAGAATCAGTTCATCATTCTCATGGTTGTGGACCCATCAAGCAGAGGCTCTGTTACTTTCATGGAATGTAATATTTGGGTGAATTTTATTAATATAAAGCTTATATCTTAAAAATAAACATATTTTTCATGCAATGAAATTAAGGTATTTTCAAAAGCTAGATAAATATATAGAACAATTTTATATATATAGCCTGCAATAATCTTTTCTGCAAGTGTTTGTAATTTGCAGCTTTTGTATGAACACATATTTTGTATGGGCAAAATAAAAGAGTATACTATGTGGTATGTGCAGATATGTAGTCCACCCTTTATGTATTGATTTCATTGAAACCACACATGAGTTGTGTTTATATACTTTTATGTTTCATATTCCTAATTTCTTCTAATAATCTTAAATCCATATACTCACTCAAAATTTATGCAAATAAAATCTTCCCTTACATACTTAGGATATGTGTGTGTTTTGGAAGATGGCATGCTAATACATTTACTCCTTGTCTTATATTTTTAATAATATATAATTGGTAAAAAAAAAAAGTACAGGTGGCATATACGTACGGATATATATATATTTTTCCCTTGATTTCAAGTTGTAAAAATTTGAGAAGATCATAGCCCTTGGTATTTGGCTTCAGGACAGCAAATTATTTGTTGTTTCATTAATTCAAAACTCCAGAGATAACCAGAGCAAAGATCAAACACAAGCTCTCCACATAATGTATAATGAACTACTAGTAAGCCAGAGGGCAAAATATGAATATTTCAAACGTTAAACTAATAAGTATGCATCTACTCCTGTCCAGTTTCACATCCCACCAAAGCAATCCTTTATTTCTTGTAAGCACTCACACTTGAATGGGTCTGATTGTTTAAGACATACTTATTTACAAAAATTTGATATACATCAGTATTTTTGCTTTTCAAAAAGTTTTAAATGTATATATATATATACACATATAAGTCTATACATATGTATGTATGTGTGTATATGTGGTACAGATTTAATTAATTGTCTTAAGTCAATAGCATTGAGGTCACAGTATAAATAGTTTAATTTTTAGCTTGGTATATTTTTCTTAGAAGTAAATATCATTTATGAGTTTTGTCATTTGTAAAGCAATAAAAGAGATATCCTATTTTAAGTACTTAAAGAAGTTAAAAGGGTTTATCAACATATCATAGCGTACTAAATTGAAGATAATAAACAGAAAACAATGGAATTTGATTAAAAGTAAAGTTCCTGATTCAAACACACAAAATTTTTTTTCTATGTGTAGGGATATTTTTTAAGAAAAAATTCATTAAAAACGGTTATCATGCTATAATTTCCTGGAAGTAGACGAAAGCTCCACAACTTGATCAAAATTTTATTGGCATTAGGTGTGTTTGCTGATTAAGCTCCAAATTTTAAGTTAGTCTAAGAATTTGCATTAGTGTCTGTAGCATGGTCCATTGTAACACACCATGATCTAAATGTGACTTACAATATATTTTTCACAAACAAAAACAAAAACCAGTTAACATGATGTTGAGTTGTCAAATTTAACACTCAAATCATGAAGTAGATTGAATGGACAGACTCTTAACATATGAACAATAGACTTAACATTTGCAATTTGTTCATTAATATCAAACAACCTGCGTATAATTTTAAAATTTGATAAAAAAATGCTCATGTTATTTTGAAAAACTATTTTGTACTAGAAAAATGTTATCTAGAGCATGTCAACCTACCTTAATATTTCAGAATTATCTGTAAATACAAAAAATAATCCTACTTTATCTTACTTTTAAAAGGTGGCAAGTTACAGTAAATAACTGCATAAATATTGTCATTACTAAAGTTTTAATCCCATGACTGAAAAAAATGCTCAAAGGAAGCTTGTCATTTCAATTGTCAATATCTCGCCTCTTAAATTCATGTTTGCATTCTCTTGCTTAAATCTAAAATGTGAACTACAGTAGAATTAGCATATGCCACACACAAAGAGTGTCAAAACTTTCAATTACAGTGCAAATATAATCTTAATGTTTATGAATTATCTTTTCTTAATTTTTAAAACATAATCTTAAGTTATTGCTTTTATAATAAAACAAAAATATTGTGAATGATTTACAGGCAAACACCACATTGGTTTTTCCCCAAAGATTAAATTTATTTCTGGACTTTTCTTGACTAGACAACATTAAATTTATTCTTTTGCAGAGATCCAAAGAAGTTTAATTTAAATCCCTGAAATTCCTGATCTTTTGAAGAAGTTTATTTTAAATCCCTGAAAGTCCTGATCTTTTGATGAAGTTTATTTTAAATCCATGAAATTCCTGATCTTTTGATTTATAATGTCTTCCAGTTACTTTATCTGATTTTTTTCAGATAAGTTAAGGAGCTACTATTACATCTCCAGTTAGCAAAGGCGTTTCTGCAGGCTTCACTTCTTTTCTCTTCGCTCCAACTCCTGTAAGGTTAGTTTTTGTGAGCCTGGAGTAAAGTACAGTTCATGAATCCCTACATATTTGTAAACATCAGACATTCAAGTAAGCTCTTTTGATGTTCTAGCTTATGGTTTAAGTCTGACAGGTACCTTCAGTTCTTATACAGTTGCTCTATAAACATCTGTCTGTTTTAGATGTTTGACAATCAGGCAGTAGAAACGTCATTGTGAGAATTCAGAGTTTGATATATGTTCACCACTCGAATGAAGAGTCTGCTCACTTCCTCAAACTGATAGGGTATGAGGTAGTCCTTTTCATACAAAAATCATTGAGTAATTTGGCTAAGTAATGTATAAATTGAATTGCCTTAACATATAACAGAAAAGAGAAACAATTTTAAAAACAGCCTTTCCAATAATCAGCCTGAACAGAAAACAACTGTACTTTTAAAATTTTTAATTGACAGTTTGTATTCATTTATATGTATGGGTTACAGAGTGCTGTTTCAATATGTATAATTTAGACTTACCGGATAAGGAAAAGCAACACCGATTTTAAAAAAAATTATAATAATACTTAAAGTATTTGCCAGAATGTTCAACTCAAAACACTCCTAGAACTACTTAAATCCATATCACTCTCCAATGCCATTTGTAGTGATATTTTGTTTGTAATCTAGCAAATGAAACTTGCCTGAAGATCAGAGTGTAGAGCTAACCAGGCAGTGGTGGCATATACCTTTAATCTCAGCACTCAGGAGATAGAGACAGACAGATCTCTGTGAGTTCAAGGCAACACTGGTCTACACAAGATTGAATCTGTCTAAAAGAAAAACAACTCACACAAAGGTGATCCTAGCACTTGGGATCACATGTCTTTAATTCCAGCACTAGGCAAGTAGAGACAGAAGTGATATGGCTGGGCAGAGAGAGGAATATAAGGCAGAAAGATGCTGTCTGAAGGTTCATTCTGAGATGGTAGTCTGAGGTTTCCTAGAAATAGACTTTAGTTTGATGACTCATAGAGACAGTATTAGCCCTTTGGTCTGAGCTTTGGTAAATAATTCTCTAGTGGATGAGTGTTCTGCTTCTCTGATCTTTCAGCATTAACCCCTATATCTGACTCTGAATTTTTATTATTAAGAACAGTTAGAATTCATGCTACAGACATTAGTTATATTATTTTCAGGGACAGGTAGGAGCTGTGCTGAGGTTCAAACTTGCCCTAATACATGCTAAGAAAATCAGTCTTGGGCATTTGAGAGTGCTGCACTCTTATCCCTATGCTATATTATTACTTCCCCTCTTATTTACAAAATAACATTCTCGTATTTATACAAGAATCTTGACCAATAGCACCTAGCAGTACTATGAAGCTCTTAAAAATATGTTTTTATTTATTCTTTGAGAATTTCATACATATACACAACATATTTTGATTAAATTCGCCCCAACCCCCTTCCTCTATATCCTCCAAAACCTTACTTATGTTCCCCTCCTTCTTGTTCTTTTTGTTGTTCATGACCCACTGAGCTCCATTCATTATATTTTCATGATTTTATAGGACCAACCACTAAAGGATAGACAACATACCAACAACCACAATCCTTTAGATCAGTGGTTCTCAACCTCTGGGTGTCATGACACTTTCACATTGGTCACTTTACATCACTGGAAAAGAGAGATATTACACTACTATTCATAACAGTAGCAAAATTACAGGTATGCAGTAGCCACAAAAATAATTTTATAGTTGGGGTCACCACATCGTGGGAAACTCTATTAAAGGGGCACAGCATTAGGAACATTGAGAACTACTGCTTTGGATGGCGAAAAGGGTAGGGGAATTTATGTAATCCTAAAAATATAAAAGTATATAAAAAAGTGACTCATCTTCCTCCAGAAGCTGTCAGCTATGTAGAGTTCTTCATCAAGCAGTGGGACCTTGTGGGATTCTCACTGTACTGTGCTTGAATGTTGACTAACTCAATCTTGTGCCAGCAACCAAAGATGACATGACTTCATGAGTAAACCGACTGCATCATTTCCAGAGGACACTGTTTCACAGCAGTCATCGTAACATCTGGCTTGCATAATTTTTCTGCCTTTACTTCTTCAATACTCCCTGAACCACGTTGAAGATTTAAATAGATGCTCTTGTTAGGGCTGAGTACCCTGTAGTCTCTTATTCTTTGCACTTTGACCAGTTGTGATTCATAATAATAATAATAATAATAATCTTCCACTGCCAAAAGAAACTTCTCTGATAATGGTTGAGAACTGTAATAATGTATGGGTATAAAGAAAAGTATTTAAAGGGAAGTTTAATATGTGTCTGCTTAGTACAATAATAGAAGCAGGTTTTCCTTCAGAGAGTATGAAGGCATATTCCACCAATAGTTATATCTTGCTGATTGTTATCTTAGCTTATAAAGTTCACAGTTACCCTGTTGAGGACTTTCTTCCACTGTGAAAGCTACACAGCAAGGAAGGAACATCCAGGTCAGTTGCCATCTTCATTTGTCTAAAATCTGTGACTAAAGTATAGGTTCTCTTCTGCTGTGGGAACTCTTTCAGCCAATAGCCTTTAAGATATCGACCCACTTGGTTGTGGTTCCTTATACTATCAATGCAGATGTAAAGCTTACACGTGCATGCTCTCTCTCTCTCTCTCTCTCTCTCTCTCTCTCTCTCTCTCTCTCTCTCTCTTCTCTGCTGCTGGATTTGGTTCCTGTTTCCTGCTTGTGCAGAGGACTATGATCTGTGAGTGTACCCCTAAATAAACAGCCCATTATTATACAAAATTCTGCCCTAGAGTGGGACTACTTTATAGCCTCTGTCTACAGAATAGTGCCCAAGCAATGTTTGAGGCTAATGCCCACTACACACTTTGGGTCTGGGTGCTTGTGTGCCCACTCAGGGTCAGGAGGAAAGTAGATGAGACCATGTCCGCAGCTCAGCACTCCTTGCATGGGCAGGTGGTGGGATCATGTTTTCTAGGAGTGCATAGGCAGGAGAGCATGGCAGATTGCTGCTGCCATATACAGAGATATTTGCAAGCTGCATGGTGTACTGCAAGGCAATTTAGCTTTTACTCAGATAAAAATGGTTTATATGCTCACAGAGCTAACGAAAGTTGAGGTAATGAGATTGGCTCTTACCTAACAGTCCCAGAGCTGGGAGTGAACTACCTCCACCATATTGAAAGCCTCAGAAAGGTGGAGTCAGAATCCAGGGCCACTGTGACCAAGCTGCCTACCATTTTAAAAGCACTTCTGGTCAGAAAATTATTGCAGATATGTAATAAAGACAAATTCACATAAGAAAGATCTCTAAATGGGTCACAGCGTTGAATTCATTTATGTAGGCTTTGGAGAGAGGAGAAAAAGAGTAGAGACAGCAAAAATAATATAAAAGTGTACAGACAGTCATAGATAAAAGGAGTAAAGATAATAAAATAAATATTAAACTTGTAGAAAAGGTAATAGAGTAAGAAAAATAAGCCATGCAAAGATGGACTATACACAGAGAATCTGGATTATGTATATTATTGTGTTTTCTTTGAATTCTTTGACTACAGAGAGATATTTGATTCTGGGGGCTGCTAAGCTAAATCACCATACATACTTTAAAGGTATCTTGACTTCAAAATTTTGGTCTAAGTATATTTTTCTTTGGAAAAGAGGTTCTGCTTTTGTTTCCACAAAGGATGAGAACCAGAGGATTCCTTCCAGCCTAATATGGTTTAATGAACCAAGACCCACTGAAAAGTCTCTGTGAACTCCAAAATTACTTTGTCTAACCAAAAAGCAGGAAGCAGTTTGGAGAGAACTATACCCAAATACCCAACTATTGTTTTTAAATGTTTGTTTACACTTAAAGAAGGATAGGCTACAGAGATAAATACTTTGCATTTGTATGTATCTTGGTTTATTGATAAAAATATAAGGTCAATTTTGTTATATGTCTATTTCTGCTCTTGATTAAGGTATTATGCTTGTGCAGCTTATTTAACAATGTAATGTATAATTAAGAAATACAGGCCAATAGCCATTGATAATAGCCAAGCTTGCAGTCATGTTAGTTAGGTTTTCTAGATGTACAGAGATACATTTCAGGTATTCTTCAACCATTTCAAAGATTTACAGAATATGACATATAAATGTTTTACAAACTTAGTACTTTTCTCAACAATGAGACACATTTACTTCAAGAGGATAATGGGCTTGGTTAGCCATTTGGGCAAGAAACTTATTTTGCATGGACTGCTTGATGGTATGCTGTATGAACTGGACATGTAGGACCCACAGAAAAATGACTGCTGAAGTTGTCTAAAGAAGATGAGACAGTCCTTTAGGGTTTCTGCTTCATGAAAGAGTCTGCCAAATAGTCTGCAGGACACAGAAAAAAGTGATTGACAATATAGGAGCAATTATCTTTGAAATTTCCTGCTTCACGGAAAAATCTTCTAGACACTATGCACCTGTAGGCTAAATATGGATGCCCCAATGTTACAGAAGAACTTTGAGTGACTGTCCAGGCAACAAGATGTCTCTATCAATTCTAGAGTTTTGGAAGTTGCTTACAATGAACTTCCTTTAAACTTAGGTAATGCTATGTCCATCTGGGGTCCTTGATGGATTTGAAGAACAGGTAGTCATAGTTATAATTTTCCTTAGTTATGATAAAAGATAGACTAGATATAAAACTTTAGACTCACAAAGATAGGATAAATGTATTTTCCTTAATTTGCCAAATGTAAATGAACTAAATATTGTAACTATAATTCTTTTTTGATAACTTCAATTATATGTAATTTTACTATGTTAAAGTTAAAATCTTCCTTTTTATTGGGACAAAACAGGGGAAATTCTTCTGTATATGTGTTGCTTTTATTGGTTAATGAATAAATCTGCTTTGGCCTGCAACAAAGCAGAACAGAGTAAGGCAGGAATTCCAAGCAGATAGATGAGAAAAAAAGTTGAAGTCAGAGAGATGTCATGTAGTTGCAGAAGGAGACAGATGCCAGAACTTTACCTGGCAAGCCACAACCTTGTGGTGACACACAGAATAATAGAAATGGTTTAACTTAAGATGTAAGAGCTAGCTAGGAATATGCTAGGGTCACTGGCCAAGCAGTGTTGCAATTAAAATATTTTCTGTGTGATTATTTCGGTTCTGGGCAGCTGGGCAACAAACAAGCAGCCTCCGACTATACTCTTCAGTGATAGGATCTTATTCCCCAGATAATTACTTAAAAGTAGATTGTTTTGTAATCATTACTAATTTTAATTCTTTATTTGCTTATTTGTTTATTTCTTTCTTGATGTGGGAACAGTCTCAGAATTGAGCTTTACTATTGACATAAAATTTTTCTATATAATTCACTCTGGGCTGGAAAAACAAGGAGGAGCAGTTTGCTCTGAGCAGTCCCTGCCTCTGGGGAAGTGTGTGCTTTCCCAGCCTTGTGATTACTGAAAGGTCCAAAATATGCTGCACACTTGGCTTTTCATTTCTACACAGGGACACTGTTTTCTTCATTTCTCTCTGCCTCAATTACTTTCTGCTCTCTCAGCAAAAGATCATATTTCCTAGTTATGGCAACAGAAAGCTAGAATTTGTAGAGTAACCTGAAGTTTTTAAAGGGAGGATGAAGTATAAAGAATGAATGTGAGTATGTAGAGAGAGAAAGCATGTAAAGAATAAAGCTTGTTTGATAGATTCAAATGAAAATTTCTGTGACATAATTGGATATACCTATTGTTCACAAGAGTGATCTAGAAATGGCTACTAAACCATATGGCATAGTTACTATTAATATCCTCGTTTCCTGGGGAAAATGATGCATCGTGAAATAATGCCACTTGTCCACAGTTAAGCTCCATCTGTAGTGTTGCACCAAGATCTTTGTTTCCTCCCTAAGATAGCAGCAAGAAGAAGAATGCAAAGTAGTTTCAGGAAGACAATGGAAACTAGGGCAGTTTTGTTAAAGAGGAGTATTCAGGAGAGACAAATGTTGCTAGGTGTTCAAGGGAGAGAAAATATCTTATGCTGAAGCAGATGATACAGGAAAAAAACACACTAGGATGATCTTAAAAATATCTGATGGGTAGAAAGTACATCTGAGGACATCTGTAGCTATGCAGAAATGTAATACTTCTAGCACATTTACCAGAATACATCTCCTGTGTGCTATGATATAGCTAAAGGGACAGATGAAATGACTTAGGAACTGATTTTGGAATATTGGGGAGAAGAAAATTTTATGGCACATGGTCCCTAGATAAAGACAGGAATTATTACTTCAAAAAATGGACAAGTTTGGGCACAAATTTATTTTGTATCTTGCTTAGAAAAAGTTATTAAGAGGCCTTGGTAATACATTGTGTTAGCAGTGACAGGAAGATATACAAACAGAATTGTTTGGTTGGTAACATGAACTTAACTGATTTCCCAGTTGTTCTTTTAGAGTCTTGAGAGCAGTTGGCATAGATTTTGTGAGGTGAAAGCGCTTTGGGTGGATGAGTTCTGCAGAGGAGACACCTGGGGGAGCGCAGAACCTGATGTGTCCTCAGTCCAGGGGTGAATAACAAAGGGGGAAGGGAAGAAGAGAAAGTGTGAAATGAGCTCTCAGAGACTGCAGTTTCAGGGCATGCATATATCAGGAGACCATGACTTAGAATATGATCAGTGACCAGCCTAAGTAGAAAAATAGTATTTTCATAGGTCCTTAATTATACCAAGAATATTTTCATGTGTTAATATATTTGACTTTGTCATATTTCATAATATGTCTATATAAATATGTTTCCCATATTCCTGAAATAGTTTTACTAAATAAATACATCTTTTATTTGACACTGTCATGAAAGTTTAAAATGTTATCTTATTGAGAAATGAAAGCACTCATTTATAGTTTGTAAATACTTTGTCATCCTAAAGAAAAGGGTTTGTTATTATCCTTCAATATAATGAGTTTATGTAAAGAAAAAGGAGATTGTAACATTTGTGAAAATAAAGCTATATTAATAAATTATTCAGGTCATCAATAGTAGGAAATGAACACCAATGCTAATGTCAGAGGAATGAGTTGCACTGTTTACTTCCTCAGTTTCCTGCTCTGGAAATATCTAAGAGTAATATAGAGAGAAATAAAGATATCTACTGCATACATAGTTTATACTGTCTACATTTATAATGTGCACAAGCATAAGGAATTGTAATTATCAAGAAACATATTAAAAGAGGTTCAGGAGGAGTTAGTCATAAGGAAGACAATTCTGAGATGCTTATGAAATCTATGGAGTTGTCCGTTGTGATGGGCTTTGTCAGGCAGAACTAATTATCTGTGGATGATAAGAGAAAATATGGTGAAAAACAGCAGCCATTTCCCATGGTGGGAGTATCTATTTAAAACCCAACAACTCCCTTAACCATGAGATAATTGAAACAGTACCAAAGCCAGCGTGAATAATAAGGCATGCACTGTCTTTCTTAGAAAGTAACATGGACAGCTTGCAAAATTAGCTTCAAATGCATTCCAGAAATAGCACATATTGACCAGATTGGTGGCACACAGCTATAACACCCACACCTGGGGGTTTCAGGCATTCCTGGGCTATCAAATAAGACATGGTTTTAAAAAAGCAAAAACAAAATACCAAGAAAAAGTAAATTGTATTTGCAAATGATCCAGTTCCTTCAATCAGAATAACAGAGGAACTATTAAATGCACCCAAGTAAAACCTTAATATATCAAAGTTTGCAAATAGTTAAATTATGTCTCTGAACTTTATAAGTTGGCAGTTTTAAAGTAAAGCAAGTATTAAGTATAGCTTTGTTCAGTGAATATTTATTTTGAATTACAGGAGGTAATATGTGATGTATTTAATATTGTAACAAAACCTCAAAGCTCTATCAAAATCAGTAGAATTTTGCTTTCAGGTTCAGAGAAAAGCAACATTTTTTCATCAAATTAAAAGGGAATGAGTATGTAGAATGAAATGGACATCTAATGGTTTCAAATTAACTTTTTGTTTTCGTTATCAACTTTTCATTAATGGAGATAATATAAACATTACAAATG
Organism: Ondatra zibethicus; assembly: GCA_004026605.1. NCBI lineage: Eukaryota > Metazoa > Chordata > Mammalia > Rodentia > Cricetidae > Ondatra > Ondatra zibethicus. The sequence continues at coordinate 114,151 of PVIU01005105.1, forward strand.
AGAAAATTGTAGCACTTTATGTTGTTACAAAGATGGATGTGTTATAAAATTTGTATCATGATTAATTTTTAGAAAAAAATATTTTTCTATAAGTTTGAAATAGTGAGATATGAGCAAGATTTTGTTCTCTTTCTTTTTAATGCTCACTTCTTTATTCACATTGAATTCTTAAAGATAAATTAAGTCATGATAAACTACATTGATATTCATGTATTCCTTTCATTTTTAGTTCCTATCTCCTTATCTTAATAGAAAGGCAGCATTTTTTCCAAGTTTATAAGGATACTGGTAGTCAGCTTAAATGCAACCTTCAGCAAACAATATAATAATCAATGCAAAATGAGCAGGTTCCTCAAATCACTTCTTTAATGGGAGATTCAAAAACAGAATATGTGAGTTATGCAAATTGTACCTGTGATATTTGCAAACAGTAATAATATTCATATATTAAGAAATTGTGGTAGATATAGTATAAAATTGTTGATGCCAATTAGCATAATTAGAATATAAATGCTCACATAATTCTTTTGAACAAGTAAATCTGCTCCTTTTAAATTTGATGCTCATTCATCAAGAGAAAACTACATCCTGTCAAAAGAAACAAATTGGCAGGATAGTTAGGTAAAATATGGCTGTAAAACTGTAATTACAAACTCTGCTACCTTATGAAATGATAAAAGTGGTTTCTAAAAATCTTTTGTTTCCTTCAAGAAAAAAATTTCAGAACAGTCTTTGAAAACTACCATTTAGGTTGATATGTCATCCAAATATCCCATATTATAATGTCCATGTAAAAATTTAAACAAAATATGTACATTTATTTACTACAAATTAGTTTTCATGATTTATTATATTTTGTGTATAATTTGTATTACGATGCTGAAAATTATTCACATAATATAATACATCATAAATTATAGTGGCACTGCCTTAAACTATCATCTGCTCAATTTTGAATAAAACACTCAGCATGAAATTCCAAATGCCTGCTGTTTGTCCTATTTTAATGCATTTATTTTTCTTTAATCATATTTTATATCATTTTGTTTTCTTATTATCCTTTAGAAGAATGTTTGCTATCTAGTGAGAGACAAAGAAGGGGTGTGCCTGGGTAAAATGGAAAGTGGGGATTAACTGGGAGGAGCAGAGGAAAGTAAGACATAATTAGGGTATATTATATTAAAAACAAATCTATTTTTAATAAAATAATAATTATTAAATATAAAATATGTTAAAGAAATTATATTTATCCTATGCACTCTGGCCAGCAGGTTGACCGAAGAGTTCATCATATTCATTCCCCTTATATACACATGAAAATTCTGTAATGGGAATTAAGTTCAAAATAGTGGATATCATTTTCAGGAAGAAGGTAAAGGAAAATGTGACACCTTCTTGTTGAGTTATGTGTCTATACTATACAGAGAAAATTCCTGCCTGAGGAGAAGAAACTACTAAAACAAAATGACTATATGTTTTACCTTGTATGCTTAAATAATCAAATATATGGATGTATTCAGTTGATTTTGAAAAAAAAATCTTGATTAAGATTATCTTCCTTGTTTTCTCCAATATTTTGCCATCTGTTCATTGTTCATAGTGATGGGTTTTATAAAATTGTTCTCTTTAAGTGTATCTTGTTCTTTGACCAAACTCATTCCATCTAATATGTCTACCACTCAGAGGGATACTGTTAACACACCTTTAAGTTACATAATTTGGTGAATATTTTACATGGAAATAATATAGTATATTGAAAAAAAATGTTCTCTTTTAAAAGTGGTTGGTTGAATTCAAAAGGAATGAAGTAGCTGTGTATTGTACATCATGGATGAACCCCTGACACATCATCTTTTGTAAAAGCAGACAATCAAAAGTGGTATATACTCCTGTTTAAGACACTTCTTTGAGGCTAAGTTTCTTTTACCTAACTTCTCCTCTATGGCTCATGGTTGCCTTCATACCCTCACTTCTAGCTCCAGACACACAGCCCATGAACTCTATTTGTATTTCAGCCACTTTTGCAGGGTAAGTTGCATATTCCACTTTAGCCATTAGCTCCATCATACCCACAGAAAGTGTATAGGATATTTTGGAGAGAAGAAAGGGAAAAGAAAATATAATACAGTTATATTTAATTTAAAATTATTTCCTCATTTGTATAGTGGTGAAAAAATAAAATTGTAAAAGAAAAAAGTGTTTGAATTCTTGGAGATGTAAATGTTAAAAGGGATAGAAAGTCTGGTATTCTCTTTATGTTGAGCTGCTGTGGGTCTCTGTTAACTACCACCTACTACAAGACGCATCTCTGATGAGTTCTGAACAATGCATTGTCCATAAAAACAGTAACATGTTGTTAGGAGTCGTTTTAATTCTGCTCATGTAGCATAATGATACTAATAGGTTTTCTCCTGTAAGAGCCTCATGTGTTTACTGTCGGGTTTAAAACAAGGCTTTCGCGTCATTGGCAGTATCAGTTTTCATCTCCCGTCGTGGGCTTTAAATCCAACTAATAAAATAAAGTGATTGGTTACTCCTGTAATATTTGTGCCACAATCACATCAGAGGGCACATCCTGTAGGCAGTTCATTATCGTACCTCAGAGTTCAAACCTAAGTGGCATTGATGATTACTTTCCACTCTGGTAGACTTTTTAGCACTCCAGCACTGGGAATGCTAGCCAATAGGTGTTAAATATTCTGAATGAGTCCTAGCTAGATTTCTACATGTTCTATGGCATAGGTTTATTGTCTCTTCACAAACAAGACCATAAATGGTCAAGTGTTGAAGAAAAATCAGTGGGGGAAGGGCGAGTCCCCTGCTAGGGGGCCTCCTTTGTCCAACGGAGCCGAGCAGAGAGGAGCGGGCAACCCTCAGTAGGCCTGCTTTTGGGACCGAGAACCTCGCCCAACCAGCTTCTGCGGATTCATCTGGACCCTGTCCCGGCTGCACCTGAGCTCGGCCCACCCGGGCTGAGGCCTTGGGGGAAGGGCGAGTCCCCTGCTAGGGGGCCTCCTTTGTCCCACGGAGCCGAGCAGAGAGGAGCGGGCAACCCTCAGTAGGCCTGCTTTTGGGACCGAGAACCTCGCCCAACCAGCCTCCGCGGATTCATCTGGACCCTGTCCCGGCTGCACCTGGGCGCGACCCACCCGGGCTAAGGCCTTGGGGGAAGGGCGAGTCCCCTGCTAGGGGGCCTCCTTTGTCCCACGGAGCCGAGCAGAGAGGAGCGGGCAACCCTCAGTAGGCCTGCTTTTGGGACTGGGAACCTCGCCCAACCAGCTTCCGCAGATTCATCTGGACCCTGGTGAGTGGGCCCCAGCCCATCCCCGGGACCTTCTGGCCACTTGGGGCTCCCCTCTGTTGGCTTTGCTGCTTATCCCAACCCTGCTCTCCCCCGGGTATCCTTTCTCATCTGCGTGGTCCCGGCTGCACCCGAGCTCGGCCCACCCGGGCTAAGGCCTTGGGGGAAGGGTGAGTCCCCTGCTAGGGGGCCTCCTTTGTCCCACGGAGCCGAGCAGAGAGGAGCGGGCAACCCTCAGTAGGCCTGCTTTTGGGACTGGGAACCTCGCTCAACCCGCTTCCGCGGATTCAGCTGGACCCTGACCCCGGGAACCAAGCGGAGCCAAACGGAGCAGAGCGGGCAACTCTCAGAAGAAATGGGCAGGCGCCAATCAAAGAATTCGTCCAACAACCTGAAAAGCAACATGATAACACCAGAATCCACCGATTATGGAACAGGAAAGCCTGAGCAACCTAT